>MU780410.1:8050-39500 GCA_026770625.1 Nicotiana glauca | reverse complement strand
GTAATCCTTGAAAATCCTTGATTAGTTGAGAAGGTGTTACCTGTTTCCTTGCTTTATGAGATATAAATGCTAGATAAATCCATGTTATCCTCACATCTTTACCATGTTATTATTGGACATCTAGTAAGTGTCGAAGTTGGCCATCTCGTCTCTACTTCTTCGAGATTAGGCGAGATACTCATTTAGTAAACGTTGATTACGTACTAATACTACACTTTTGTGCATTTTTGTTGCACAGGTATATGCATCTCTAGCAGCCGACTGGGAGTAGCAGTGCAGAGGATTCCTGGACTAGGTGAGCTGCATTATTCGAGCCGACCCGCAGCTAGTGTAGTTCCTTTCAGCATTTTGTACTTAGTCCATGTCCACTGTATTTCGGACAGATGTTGTATTTTATTTTCCTTACCAGTAGTTGCTCATGCACTTATGACACCGGGTTCTAGAATGGTTTTCGAAAGATATGTACTAATAGCTATTATTTAATTTGAATTGACGTAAGTGATCCTTTTATTTTTGAAAAATGAAAGGAAAATCCTAGTTTTCAAAGGAGTAATAAAGGGAGAGTTTAATTGATTAATTAAGTTGGCTTGCCTGACAGCGGTGTCTGGCGCCACCATGACCCTTAGTAGATTTTGGGTCCTGACAATGTATATGTGCCTGTGCAACAAAAATGCACAACAAGTGTTGTATGAGTAAGAAAAAAATATGTACTCAGTAAGTATCCCGTCAAATCTCGAAGAAGCAGAGACAAGAGATCGACTTCGACACTTACTAATGGTCCAATAATGTTATATCAATACTATGCTAATTTGTGGATTTTTATAAACATGATTTTTAATCCAATAGAATGAAGCAAGTAAACAATCATTTCTTTTATAGGAAACTTTCCAAATTCCCTTTCATCATTTATACAAATATTCTCAAGCCGGGAAGAGGCTATAAAAACTTTAATAAGTTCAAGGCAAGCAGTACAGGCATGCGCAAAACATGCCGAGGACGTACGGCCCAATACAATGATATTTAAGCTGTGCACTACCAGAGGGTCGAATGGCGCAAACCATAGATGCATCTATTTAATCTACCGAGGAATTTGGCTCGTTCCATAATTTAAATGCACACAGATAGTCAATCAATAAGTCATTAGGAAACAATTATCCAAGAAAACCAATTTTCTTTTAACAATTTAAGAAAATTAAGTTTAAATCTTTTTAGAAATTCACTTACTAATTCGATGTGATTTAAGCGATTTCGAACTGTCAATAAGATTACAAATAATCCAAGTATAGCATGCTTTTGGGTCCTAGACTACCCGGTCTTAAACATAAAAGTGGCTACGCACGGATTCTCATCACCTTGGGCGTACATAGCCCACACAATTAGAAGCACATATTTAATTATGTCAACTATGGGAAATATTACCTCTTACGAGGTTAGAAAGGAGACTCACCTCACTCCAAAGCGTACTTCCAATACCAAGAATGAGCTCGAACTCTCAATTTGGAGCCGAACGATCCAAAACTAGATAAACGAGGTAAGAACTAGTCAATACAAGCTCACAAGATCGCATCCTAACAAATTAAATAATTTTCCAACCTTAAACACAAGTTTTCTAAAATTCGACCCTGGGCCCACGTGCCCGGATTCCGAAAGTTTTCGAAAAGAGTTGTTCTTTATAACCTAAGGATAAAGAATATATGATTTCTACTTCATTCCATAACAAATTTTGTGGTTGAATCTTGTTTTTAAAAAAACCCTAGGTTTTACCCTATTCCCATGATTTTCACTAATTTTTATGTGTTAATCTATCCAAAACTCAAGTATCAAACTCACATTAATTAGAAATAACTTACTTCAGAATGATAGGCGGAATCACCCCTCCAAGAGCTCAAAAATCACCCAAGAAATGAGTGAAAAATGAGCAAAAATGCCCTAGAGCATGAATAAATAAAGGCCACTGCCTTCTGCGATTTTCGCATGCGCGGTCCAGGGACGCATCTGCGACCACCGCTTCTACGGAAGGAAGACCGCTTCTGCGGTCTACGCCACTTCTGCGGATAGGCCTAATGCTTCTACAGTCTTGGGCTACATGGCCTTGGCATGCTTCTATGATAGGTGGACCGCTTCTGAGTCTCGCACCAACTGCAGGTGCAGTTTTGACAACAACCAGCAACTTCAGCCTTTTCCAAAAATTTCATTTCGATCCGTTAATCACCCGGAATCCACCCGAGGCCCCCGGGACCACAATCGATCATGCCAGCCAGTTCCAAAACACATTACGAACTTGCTCGAGGTATCAAACCATATCAAACAACGCTAAAATCATGAATCGACCTCCAATCAAAGCTTTATGAACTTTAGAATTTCAAACTTCTACTTCCAGGATTTAAACCTATCAAATCACGTCCGATTGACTTCAAATTTTGCACACAAGTCATATTCAACATTACAGACCTACTCCAACTTTCGGAATCAGATTCCAACCCCGATATCAAAAAGTCCACTTCTGGTTAGACTTCTCAAAAACTTTCAAATTTCTATCTTTATCCAAATGGCTCCAAAATGACCCACGGATCTCCGAATTCACTTTTGATCGCGCTCCCACCACTGGAATCACCATACGAAGCTACTCTCAGTCTCGGAATCCCAAACGGACATCGATAACACTGAAATGCACTTCAGCACAAACTTATGAAATTTATTCCAAAATGCTAACTTCCACAACAGGCGCCAAAACGCTCCCGGGTCATCCAAAATCCGACACGGACATACGCCCAAGTACGAAATCATCATACGAACCTATTGCAACCTTTAAATCCTGATTCCAAGGTTGTTTACGCAAAATTCTGATCTTAGCTAATTCTTTCGACTTAAAGCTTTTGAACTGAGAATTTTCTTTCCAAATCAACTCCGAACTTCCCGAAGTTCAATTCCGACCACGCGTACAAGTCATAATACCCAAGACTGTTACATTCACTCCCACTTAAACATACATTCTTCCTCGAACGTGCTTAGAACTGTGTTGGGGTTGTCCGAAATAACTATTTAGCACCTCGAGCACTTACCCGTGCTACCAAAACTTAGCTGGGCACCGTATCTTGATCAATCTGAAGATATCCTTATCCACTTAAGCAAGTAAGAGTTAGAGCCCCAATTCCAACATCCAAAATTCTTTGCCAGGTATGTTCCAACATACGCCCACCGTATCAGTAATTACACGCAACACCAAAACATAACTACGTACCTTAGCTGAATCCACAACTCGCGCCACTTTACTCACATGACCACAATAACATCCTTTGATCCAATAAATCAAAATTCCACGAATCTGATGCTCCCATTGCACTTCATGACCTACATAGTTCTTGTTCTAACTCTTACAATACCGCCACAACAGAAGAAATGTGTAAAATTTTATAACAGACTGCCGAATCAACAAATCATCGAGTCTATACTCCTGACAAAAATACTCGCCTCATTCTGAACCAAATAATGGTCTTTGCTCCTTAATATACTTCATATAATCAAATTGCACTGGTCCTAAATACGATGATCTCGTCTTAACCAGTTGTGAGAACCTGATTTTTGCCCTATGTGAGAATCACTCCCCAAAAAAAAAATAATTTTGTGCCATTTGCAATTGTTGTGAATTTTGTGGTATTTTACTTTTACTGTTTGCATTTGCCCGTGCATGTTTATTCGTTAAATTAATAAAAATACAAAAATATATTGCATTTGCATTTAGGGTTTAATTTTTACAATTAGGAATACTTAAGTTCGTTTTACAAAAAAATACGAAATCACAAAAATAATGTACTTTGCTTTTTTCTAGCATTTAATATCAAATTGTGTGATTTTATTTTGATTGGTATTTAATTGTATGTGATGATTATTATTTGGAATTAATTCCTATTTTTAATTTGGTTTATAATTTAATTTAGAATTTTAGTTTTATTAGGAAAACAATAGAAAAGAAAAAGAAACAAAATAAGAATAAGGAGAAATTCGGACTAGGCCATCCAAAATTTGACCAAATCCAGCCCAATATCACGCCCTATACCCGGTCCAACAGACCCTTCGCCCAGGTCAGTTGAAACGACATAGTATGATGGTGAAACTATGTCGTTTCAGTGGCAAAAGATCACAGTCATCCAGCTGATCACAATCCAATGGCTCAAAACCCTCCTTCCTCACCTGGACCAGCCCCGACCCGTTCCACCCAAAGACCAACCCGGTCTAGAGTGGACCTAAGCGACGCCGTTCCGTTTAGTGAATTGATCCAAGCCATCAATCTTAATTGATCCAACGGCCTGGATCAGATCTCTCCCCCCGTAAATAAGTGCGTAACGCACCCCGCGCCCCTTCAGACCCCTCCTCTCCTCGTCTCTCTCAACCTCATCCTCTCAGAGACGACCCCTCCCGAAACCCTAGCGCCACCCTCCGTTCCTACCGCTCAAACCCGGCGGCAAAGCCTCCGATGACCACCAAACTTACACCCCTGAACCACCCAGTCCCCCTCAGTCTGAATCCACCTTCAGCTTCCTTCAAATCCTCACTAAACACTTCAAAACTTAGATCGAAGAAATCGACCCCAAACCCTAGGTCGTCCGTTTAACCCCAAATCAACACCAGTTGACCCCCTGACCTCCCTCGTCCCTAAACCACCCCTAGTTTCCCTCGAATCAAACCAGAACTTGTCGAATCTTAATTCAAATGACCAAGCCCTAGAAGAACCAAACTACAGGCTTTGTGCAAAGTTAGGAATTTGAGGTTTCAACCGACTTTAGTCGAGTGTTCTCAGTCGAGAACACTCGATTAAGTCCATTTTTAGCCTCAAAAGTTCAGTTCGAAGTTTCGAGTAGGACAAAGTCGAGTGGTCTGAAATTCTGAGGTATTTCCCTTTGTTTTCTTTTTTCTATTGTTGTCGTTTTAATTTATCTGATTGATTTGTCATTTTTGGTCAATTAGTTCTTCCTCCTCTTGCGGACATTTTTCTTGGCCGATTTTTTTTTGATTAATTAGCACGTGTTATAAGCTGTTTAAATCAATTGAATATATGTGTCTGTTAGTTTGATTTTAAAGTCAGTAAGTTCTTGTACAAAACTGTGGCTATTCCTATCAGTTTTTGTTGGTATTATTGTTTCAAAGTGTTTCAGTTTGTGTGATGTTTGTTTCCCTTCTCTTTGTCGTTTATCATCTTTGCATATGAGTCCAGTCTGTTTTACATCTAGTATATTTTTAGTTTGTCCCTACATTTGTTTAGGTTTAATCTAGAATTGGGAATATAGTTAGTCATTCCCATGTATCTGTGTCAATCATGGTTGGAAATTTGACCTTGTTAGTTCAATACGATTTTGTTCTGATTTATTGGTCTTCATTTTGATGGTATTTGATCTGATCTGAGTTCTAGCATAAGTTGTTGGCTGAGTTTGATTAGGGAATTAGTTATAGCTGATAGGTCTTGGGTACATATTGAAAGGGGATTGGGTAGGACGGTAATTCACAGTAAGTTCAGGGGTAATTTGACTTGAAATTTGAAATGATTGAGTGGGCTGCCAATAAATACTAATGTGCCATTAAACTAAGGCATTTGTTTAATAATTAGTGGGGAACACAACATAATGGTACATGCAAGTTTAAGGGGAAATGATTAAACAAATACGTACCCATAACTTTTGAATTAAGAATAGAATGGGACATATAGTAGTGGAGCACAAGTGAATTAAAAAAAAGAGAATAGACACATAGTAATGGGCTGTCAGGGAATATCATGGGCTAGCTGATTTTCTCTCAATAGTTTGAGTGTTTCGAGAGTTGTGAGGCAGGTCTGTCATGGGTATAAATGGAGAGGGGATGGGACAGAGTTAAGGGGCTTCTTTGATCAATCTCAGGGGAGTTCTTTGAGAGCTTTGGCTGGATTTTGAAATCAGTTTCGGAGGTCACATTTAAAAGAATATCAGAAGTTTTTTAGATAAAGAAGCAATCGATTTTCTTAGGTTCTTGGTTAGTTAAAAGAGTTGAGAGAGTTTTTTTGAGAGTTATCAATTCTTGAATGTTTAATCAGTTTTAGAGAGCTTTTCTCAATGCTTCAGGGTATTTTCAATTTAGAGAAAGGTTACTATTCTATTGAGAAAAACACTATTCCATTGAGTAAATCATGAACTCTCATAGTGGTTTTTCCATAACTAGTTGGTTTTCAAGTTGAGTCACTCGTTGCTGGAACTTCTAAGTGTTGCTGGATTCATTGTGGGTCAATTTGGTGTTGTGCTTGGTAGATTTACTGCTTCTGTTTGATTTTCGAAACACTTCTGGACTCCTGAACTTTTCCTGGACTACCTGTGATCATCTGCTGTTACATTGTTGTTGTTGATCTCTCATTTTATTCCTCCTATTTCGCTCTCCAGGTACACTTCCCTAGCTTCTATTGATCTGGAAGTTGATTGTATGAACAATTTGATAATCAATGAAGAAGAGTTATCATGTGCTCACCTGAGCTTATCATTATTGGCTTTTACTTTTTTTTTTAGCTTAGCTATTCATGCCTTATTGTAACTAGAATAACTATTTGGACTGTCTGATTTATACTGGACTATTTGGACTGTTAATTTGTAGTTATCAACAATAGTTAATATTGGTTTCACGTCTTAGCTTTTTTTTTTCTTCTCTTTTTCTACTTAAAGTTTAAAAATCATAAATAGCTCAAACCTGCAATTAAATTGAAATCAGTGAGAACTTACTTCCTAAACCACTTAGTGATGCAATGGTTAATAATAAGTAGAATAACTTTCAGTGTCAAAACCTGTGTATCTTTGAGTACGTTGTCTTAAGGCAAGCGTTGACACTTTAGATCAGTAATTTATAGTTCCTCTAAAATAATCAAGCAATATCAATTATTAAATGATTTGGATTCGTTCATAGGGAGAACCATTTGGTCCGTTAATTTGGGCCTGATTAAAGACTTCGATACATAGTTTAAACGTAGTATAAGTTTGGGCTTTCAAGTTAAGTAGCGAGTTCAAATAAAAGGGTTCCCTCCTTTTGTTTGAATTCAGACTTGAACTCGAAGCCCGAAATTTATAATAGTAATTAATTAGGACTTTTTCTTTTTAGAGAAAAATAAAAATAGAAAATCATAGTTGCTTTTAGGTTTTCCATTTAAATAACAAATGAGACGAGCCTCGCCAAGTGAAAATGCATAAATTGTGGGGCCCTCAATAAATGGTTGAATTAAAACACTTAGATTTCGGAAGGGGCCGTTTAGCAAATTTCGCGGCCCTCCCCAAAGATAATAATGCGTTAGTCTCTTTAGGCGAGTCTTTAATAATTTTACTTTCTTAAACTAGGGTGTGCATTTCATGTGACCCAAATCCAAATCCCAAAACGTTGAATAAGATGTGTTCCGGATTGCGGGTGTATTTTATGTGACGCGATCCAAAGACATATTTTAAACGATGTTCAACATTCTTTAAAATCGAATAAAAGCGGTTAAAAAGTTAAAATTTGCACATAGGTTCATTATGTAAAAAAATCAGATAAATAAGCTAAATACGGTAGTTGAGCAACCGTGCTAGAACCACAAAATCCGGGAATGCCTAACACCTTCTCCCGGGTTAACATAATTCCTTACCCAGGTTTCTGGTTCGCAGACTATAATATATAGTCAATTTTTTCCTCGATTCAGGATTCAACCGGTGACTTGGGACAACATAAAACTCCCAAGTGGCGAATCTGAATCTTAATTATAAATCCCATTTCGATTGTCCTTTAATTGAAAAAACTCCCTTTTATTACACTCCTTCACGGGGTGTGGTAGTGAAAAAGGAGGTGTGACATAAGTGCGAACTGCTCAGGCAATAAGCCACCCCAGACATGATCAAAAGTCTCATATGATACCACAATATGCAAATAGGCTGCCAATTCGAACGCAATACAAAAGGAAGACAAAGTCTAGAAGGAACTACTCAAATCGCGCAACTAATATCAACTCTTCCTCAGAAAAATTGGAAGCAAAACACACATAAGATGAAGTATGAAAAATGTATTCAACATGACACTGTTGCGGTGCGCAACCCGATCCAAATAACATACCTATGGCGATGTGCCACCCGATCCACACATAACACTCACCTAAGGTGATGCACATCGAGCTAAATTGCTCATTACAACAAAATACCAAATATCAGCCACAAGCACGCTAAGTGCATAATACCATCCTTGAGGGGACATATAGTGCCATAAACTACAAAACTCGAGCACAACTAAGGTGCGATATACAATCTGAATCTCAAGAACCATTTTGCTCATATAACATCATCACTATGCTGAACCTAAACATATAAGCAATTCACCAAGTCGTCTCATAATTCACACAACGCAATATATCATTACATGAAATAATTGGCGACGAAATAACACCCTGACTGCTCTTACATAAAGAGTGCATTGCTGAAATGAACACATCTAGCCTGATATAGAGCCCATATTCACATTTGAATTCATCCACAGTTCATAACTCAATAATTCAAGAGCCCTCCAGACATCAATTCCCATATCAACGATATCACCACAATCTTTATACTTGGTTTAACTCTTCAACCAATCAAGTGACTACATACCATACTTATACAACCTCCCCGTGGGGCACGCTCCCACAACCTTCCGTAACAGATGACAGGTCCGTACATACAAACCAATGGCCGTACTAACGCTAATCCTTAACCAGGATCCAAAGCCTTTTTTCACAAAACACCAACCTCAGGTGACGCTGAAGGCAATACCAACTTACCTCAATCATCAAAACTTCTTCCCTGCTCATCTGAGCTCGTAACATCCTTGTTAACACTGAACTACAACCTTGATCCTTACTTCAAATTCTATACTACTCACTGCACCCAACATGCCAATATTCAATAGAACATAATTTCCATCATAACTCCGGAACCACTAATAGATTAATGCTTCATCGTATAAAACCTTTCACTTAAGTCACTTCCGGAGAACCATAACCACAGCATATGCAAATTTCCAAGCAGTGGTGTAAACCACCATAGCCCTTCCGGGATTTGCCTATACATAACATGCCATAACAGTTGAATACTCCTGAATAACATAAATTACGGTGGCCGACAGGCCTCGCACGTACCACCACAAATTACTTGCATAATTTGCTGAAGGAACTGATTACTACCACCAATACACCAATTCAACTATGGCTAACTAGTCCATCTTCTTCCAATTCATCCTTGATTGCCTTAGAAATAATAACACCATTCAAAACATAACACACTCATCCCGAGTGACCGTGAATCACGACACCATGCTGCCTCATCTCCCACGAATCATTTCATACCTCCCAATTGCTACACCACAGGTCAAAACATCATAGAACATTCTGAGCACCTTCTCATAAGCTGCTACCAAGGTTGATTCTTAACTGTACCTATAGGCTCGAAATCCTTAGGCACCATGCTTTACCCCTTTGAATTCACTAGAACCGTAGTTGAGAGCCACACGCTCTGACTTGGCCCCGGATATAATCAACTCCACTATTCTTCTAGCACATGCATACCCCCTCAGTGAAGCACCCGGCAGAATCACTTCCCCTGAAACCCGCACTTATACAAGGCATAAATTCTGAGTTCTTCCCCAAGTCTAAGCATGAGCCAATAAGGCCTACCGTAGCACAGCTTTAACAATTCCCTTGCTCAAATTAACACATATGCTCTTTTCCCGTAGCTGAAATAACTTACTAATACGCCGATAACCTAAAACATCAGAAGAAGATAATCATACAGCCCAATCGTAGGCGGTGTGACTCTCCCACTTAGCTTGAAGCCACTATTACATAACTCTAAAATTCACTAGGATTCCCTATCTCTTATTGACATGACCATGCGCAATCGACCACAATAATTCTCGAAATCTTTCTATAAAACCCGGCTTTTATACTCTAAATCAACAACCACATTCGCACAACCGATCTCTTTGCGGTATAACCAATAGAATTCATCGCAGAAGCTTCGCCAACCGTGCGACCACTGATCTGATCACTGGAGATAACCCAGATATAGAATTTACATGCCGACGTCTTCCAACACTACTGCACATGGTACATTCACTCCTCGCGGACATCAATTAAATGTGCGGCAACATCCTTCCAATTCAAAGTTAGGTTGTATCCTGCATTATTTCAAGTAGCTCCTTTCCATTATATCAAATCTCCTGCCGCATAATAGTCCACACTTCAAATTAATCTGCAGGCCCTAATCACCAATCGCTAAAATTCCCATATCACTCCAAACTCCGCTTAAGGTGCGTGGTCATCCTACCACAAGCCCATACGCAACTCCATCACTCTCCCACTTTGGCAGAACTCAGCCCTTTATTCG
Source organism: Nicotiana glauca (assembly GCA_026770625.1). Classification (NCBI taxonomy): domain Eukaryota; kingdom Viridiplantae; phylum Streptophyta; class Magnoliopsida; order Solanales; family Solanaceae; genus Nicotiana; species Nicotiana glauca. The sequence goes on along the minus strand of MU780410.1, from coordinate 29,115 downwards.
TGTACTCGAGCTTCACTTCTTATACCTGGACTTCTAGAAGTTTCAACTGTCGCTTGACACTTATTACATGTCCTTCCTCATTCTTTGCTACTCCGCTGATGCCTTAGATCGAAATCCATCTCGATAGCACCTGAACCAACAGGCCGCTATTAACTTTACACCTTTCCTAGGATCATCTTTCCCGCCGTTAACATTAGAAACACCGATTCAATCTTGAACCACCACACTCCACAATCCCTGACAGTCGCTTCTTCAATACCGTCTCACCATATCCTGCCCCAAAAGCAAATTGTAGAAGATCATAACGCCGATGAACTTAGTACATTCAATAAGGACAATGACACCTTATCATAGAAGAAAACTCCACTACGCTCGCAAATACCAAGTCTCGTTACTCCATCAACCCAAATCTGAACATTCTTAGTCCGATTGCCTTTCTCATACCGGGAATAAAATACCGAATCTCTAGATTATTCACTGAGTAAACCTCCATTCAAGTCATTCACTGCCCCGAGACGTAGGCAAACATCCTACCATCATATCAATACTGCAGAAAAATGGTTCATAAGCATTATGGCAACTTGTGCCTAGCATTAGAGCTCTCAAAAGTATTGCTACTGAGCTGAAACGACAGAATATCCTTCCACAAAGTGACGATAATAGCTCAACAACCTCGCAGGGAGACACACCTCGCACCACATTCGTAGTACCATTACAATCCTTAAATTCTTGATTTATAACCAGCGGTTCGCGTCGCGTAAGATTGAGCAGGAAGGAAACGAGCGCATAAGCCTCAAGCAATCAAATCGCACGATGAGGAATCTCGAAGGGAAGTACTCCTAACATCCATTTAGCCTCCCGAAGATAAGTACATATGTCGCCGTACCGATCTGCGAGACTCTATTAGACTTGCTCATGACTCGTGAGACCTAAGGGAACCTAGTGCTCTGATACCATATTGTCACGACCCAAAATCCACTAAGTGTCATGATGGCGCTGGACACCGTTGTCAGGCAAGCCAACCAGAATACTTAACTAAATTCTCATTTTAAATATTTCCGAAATCACTTCTTTTGTAAATTTAAACAACACATAGTAAATCTCACTGAATGAATAATGAAAGATTAAACAACTTTTTAAATTTTCTGAATAAACCCATAGACATCCCAGAACCCGGTGTCACAAGTGCATGAGTTATTTCATGGAAGCTATACAATATAACAACCGTCCGGAATACAATGGACAGAAAGTAAATACAATACGCTGAAAGAGACTATACTAGTTGCAGGTCACCTCGAGAAATGCAGCTCACCTAGTCCCCGTATCATCCATGCTGCTACGCCAAGCAGGCCACTAGAATTACATATGCCTATGCAACAAAAATGCCATCAAGTGTAGCATGAGTACAAAAATAAGGTGTACTCAATAAGTATCCCGTCTAATCTCGAAGAAGTAGAGACGAGAGGTCGACTTCGACACTTACTATTGGTCCAATAATGTTATATCAATAATATGCTAATTCATGGATTTTTATAAACTTGATTTTAATCCAATAGAATAAAGTAAGTAAACAATCATTTCGTTTATAGGAAACTTTCCAAATTCCCTTTTATCATTTATACAAATATTCTCAAGCCGGGAAGAGGCTAAAACAACTTTAATAAGTTCAAGGAAAGAAATACAAGAATGCACAAAACATGCCGAGGACGTACGGCCCGATCCAACGATATTTAAGTTGTGTACTGCTAGAGGGTTGAATGACGCAAACCATAGATGCATCTATTTAATTTACCAAGGCGTTCGACCCGTTCCATAATTTAAATACACACGGACAGTCAATCGAGATGTTATCAGGAAACAATTATCCAAGAAAACCAATCCTCTTTAACAATTTAAGAAAATGAAGTTTAAATCCTTTTAGAAATTCATTTACTAATTCGATGTGATTTAAGTGATTTCAATCTGTCAATAAGATTACAAATAATCCAAGTATAATATGTTTTTGGGTCCTAAACTACCCGGACTTAAATATAATAGTAGCTACGCACGTATTCTCGTGACCTCGGGCGTACGTAGACCCCACAATTAGAAGCACATATTTAATTATTTTACCTATGGGGATAATTTCCTATTACAAGATTAGAAAGGAGACTCACTTCACTCCAAAACGTACTTTCAATACGAAGAACGGGCTCGAACTCTCAATTTGGAGCCGAATGATCCAAAACGAGGTAAGAACTAGTCAATACAAGCTCACAAGATATCATTTTAACTGTTTAAGCAATTTCCCAACCTCAAACACAAGTTTCCTAAAATTCGACCCCGGCACACGTGCCTGGATTCCAAAATTTTTCAAGAAAGTTGTTCTTTATAACTTAAGGAATAAGAATATATGATTTCTACTTCATTCCATAACAAATTTCGTGGTTGAATCTTGTTTTTAACAAAACCCTAGGTTTTACTCTATTTTCATGATTTTCACTAATTTTTATGTGTTAATCTACCCAAAACTAAAGTATTAAACTCACATTAATTAGAAATAACTTACATCACAATGCTAAGCGGAATCACCCCTTCAAGAGCTCCAAAATTGCCCAAGAAATGAGTGAAAAATGAGCAAAAATGGCCTTGAGCCCGAATAAATCAAGGCCACTACCTTCTGCGATTTCCGCATGTGCGGTCCTGGGCCGCACCTGCGACCACCACTTCTGCGGAAGGAAGACTGCTTCTGTGGTCTACGCTGCTTCTGTGGACAGGCCCACCTCTTCTGCGGTCTTGCGTTGCCTGGCCTTGGGCCGCTTCTGCGATAGGTGGACCACTTCTGCGGTCTCACACTTGCGGTTTACCAACCGCATGTGCGGTTTTGATAGCAACCAGCAGCATCAGCCTTTTCCCAAAATTCCATTTCGATATGTTAACCACCCGGAATACAACTGAGGCCCCCGGGACCTCAACCGATCATGTCAACCAGTCCCAAAACACATTACGGATTTGCTCGAGGTCTCAAATCATATCAAACAATGTTAAAATCACGAATTGACCTCCAATCCAAGCTTTATGAACTTTAGAATTTCAAACTTCTACTTCCGATGTTTAAACCTATCAAATCACGTCCGATTGACTTCAAATTTTGCACACAAGTCATATTCAACATTACAGACCTACTCCAACTTTCGGAATCAGATTCCAACCCCGATATCAAAAAGTTTACTTCCAGTCAGACTTTTCAAAAACCTTCAATTTTTTATTTTTAGCCAAATGGCTTTAAAATGACCCACGGACCTCCGAATTCACTTCCGATCGCTCTCGCAATACTAGAATCACCATACGGAGCTACTCCCAAACTCGGAATCCCAAACGGACATTGATAACATTGTAATGTACTTCAACCCAAACTTATGAAATTTCTTCCAAAATGCTAACTTCCACAACAGGCGACAAAACGCTCCGGGATCATCCAAAACCCGAGTCGGACATACGCCCAATCTGAAATCATCATATGAACTTGCTGGAACCTTCAAATCCTGATTCCAAGGTGGTTTACTCAAAATTCCGATCTTACCTAATTCTTTCAACTTAAAGCTTCTGAAATGAGAATTTTCTTTCCAAATCAACTTCGAACTTCCCGAAGTTAAATCCCGACCACGCGTACAAGTCATAATACCTGAAATGAAACTGCTTATGGCCTCGAACTGCTGAACGGCGTGCTAGAGCTCAAAACGACCGGTGGGGTCATTACAATATATAAATATATTTTTCACATTGTAAATTATCGATACGATTCGGTATTTTTTCGGTTTATTTTTATAATATATAAAACCTACCCTAATTATCGGTACGGTTATAGATTTATATAAAAACCTATAATTTTATTAAAAAACCCCTAAAAATCGATTCAGTACGATACGATTCGATCGGTTTAATCGATTTTTAAATATTCATCCACACCCCTACTTCGAAAGTAAATGAATGATTGCAATTTGGAGGAAGACCCATCAAAAGTTAGAATTTAAACCGTCAACCATATAAGACGTATTCTAAGAAACTTCTTTAAATATTAAGGCAACTGACAAGAAACTTCAACGACCATTTGGTAAAATTAATATAACTCCACTTTTTGTTTTTTTCTTTCCACAAAATAGATAATATAATAACAACTATATATCAATTCTGCATTATCTCTAAGGAGTCACAATCTCGAAAGATTAGTGATTCAGAATTTCAGAGCAATGAATATTCATTGAGGAAAAAAGAAACAATCCAAAGAGTGATCGGAGTGGCTGTTCTTTTCTTCTAGTGGGAATTGAATGGATTTTCTCTAACATTCTAAATTTCGGTTTTCCACTTTAAGTAAATATTTCGTACTGAAAAAACGTACTACTCCTATACATTTTCTTAAATTATGCGACGTAATTTGAAGGAAGCAATTTGATGAACTGAAATTGAGTACCACTATCTAAATTCTTAGATCCTTGCATATGCTATATGTTGAGACTGTTTGTATAATGAATTTGGATACTTTTTGTTAATTTGAGTCAAATGTAGAAGTACAATCCTCAATGATCAATTTATTCATGAATAACACGAATTCAGAATTGAGGCGTTGTAAAAATGAAATCGTTGAATAACATTACATCATTATTTGTGCACGTACCATCTGTTTATACAAAACATAAAAAGTGATTTTTCGACTTCAATATCTTTCGGACCTAATCCCAAATGAAACAGTTTTGTCTTAATAACCGTTTCTTGGAGCCTATTTGGCCAAGCTTCTATGGGGCTAAACATATTTATTTTTATCAGAAAAGGTATTTTTTTTTTAGAAATTTGATGTAATTTTTCTACTTTGGTGAAGAAGCTACAAATTCTAGCTTGTTTCAAAAAGTGTAAACAAAAGTTATTTTAAGACAAAGATATCCTTACTATAACTTTATATTTCAATTGAAGAGGAAAGAAAGAAGTCATTATAAAGGAAGACAACATTTACCATTTTCGCTGCCTGCCTAAAGGCTTATTGATAGCTCTTAGGTTCTCTGTCAGTATCCTTCAATAATTTTATTTTTTCCTTTTCTGTTTTTTTTTTCTATCATCACTTTCTTTTTATTAATTTTGGTTCTATTGTACTTTTTCTCCTTCTCCTACCTTTTTTTAAATAGTCTCTCTATATATAGACAATAAATTGCATCGAAAAAATAAAATCAAGACTAAAAAATATTCCAACAATTGTAGTATTTGATTTTAAGTAATTTGAGTGTTATAATCTCTATGATTCCTTTGATTGCTTTTCCAATATAAATTCAAGAGCTTTTGAGCTTGATCTTGAATTTGAATTTATTTTATCCATCGCGAACACTTTAATTGTTGCCACGAATTGTATCACGAACAAGTAGCCTTGATCTTGAATGCCTTGTATTTAATTTGATGTCGTTCTTGATCTTGAATACTTGAAATTTGTGTTGAAGTGAATGAATGTTTTATCACTTGCAGTTTACAGAGAATTGTGGCCTTTGATCCACGAGCTCCCTTGTGTCTTCTTGTTATAACTTCTAGTATTTTTTCTGAGTTAGAAGACCCCTACTTACAGTTGTGGGAGGGAAGAGTTATGATAAGAACAAACTCTTTCCGGCCAATCAAATTAAAGTGTGACAAAGCGGCATTTGATTGGCCAGACATGTCACTTGCACACGTGACATGATTTCATTGGTTTTTTAATGTGACTTGACATGCCTTGTTATTTAATATTTGGCATGATCTTATTGGCTCTTCTATTTGACTTGGCATACCCCGTCATTTCACGTGTGACACTAAACTGGATTCTAGGAAGAAGACATCTTGGGCCTAACGAAGTGGACTCATCATTTTTAGCCCTTAAATTGGACTGATATAATTAATCCAATTATATTGGTTCAAAATATTTATTTGGGCCAATATATTTAAAATATGGTCCAAATTTCCTTTGAATTAAATTTTGCATCCCTACATTGCCCCCCTACTTCATGACGTATCGATTTATAAACTTTAAGGACTAGACTTGAAGTACGATTTTATTTGGATGTACTTCCTCCACGTGGTAGTTTGAGAGACACTAATTCTCTTCCATTTGAATCTTGTCAAAGCAAGTGGAAATTTATTGATTATTGCCCATGAAGCAACTCATGAATAGATTAATCATAATCGAATGGCTCCTGTGTTATTAGCGTCAATATCAATTCCTTGCATTTACATTCCTTTACAAGTAGGATAATGTTTGGCGCAAAAGATATTGGAACCTTTTTGAATAAATCAATTAAAGAGAATGAAGGGGTAAATCTCAGCTAAGTATAATAAACTCTAAAACGAAAGATATAAAGGATGAACACGATAGATAATATTTCTTGATCTTGTGAAAGTGAGTGATGAAATTGTTAAAAATGCCAATCTTTTATGTAGAAAGATATTAGAATTAGTGTTCTTAGCCAAAAAAGCAAAAAGCCTCATTTACATGTTTTTTTCCTCACTATAGATAAGGTACAACCCCCTTCCGAACCCTAAAAGATATATCATAGGGAATATTCGAAAGGACATTTCCAGTGCCCCCTGTTAGGCCTACACTACTGCAAAAGTCATATGTCCACAGTCCGCTATCTGTCGTCCTCCATAGGAAGTCAAGCTTTGAACATCTCATCTTTTGTCATATTTGTGATTAGCCACGGTCTTCCAAATTTGGACCCATATAGTTAGTTCCTCCGCTTGTCGTGGTTGCAACTTGGTACATGCCTGATAATCAGACGCCGCCCACTCATGTGGAGAAATTTGGTTTCACGAAGCATTATGACTTGCCCAACAATGGGAGGTTAGCGTGCTCAACAAGACCCTGGGTGGTGTATCTTATCGAAAAATAACGTCATCTCCTCGTGCGTCATCATTATACGTGTTTTTGAAACAGGGGCTGCGGGCATGTCGCTTCGGTTTTGGTGTCGTTCTGCAGCCTTCCGCTTCGATTCTAGTGCCACCCAACCCTATAAATAGGTGGAGGGTTTTTTTTTTCAAAAACTCTTGGCCATTTCATCTCCGGTTATTGTTTCTCATCTCTCCCATGTTTTCTCCAACGATTTCTCTGCTTCTTCTTCTCCCATTCTTTGTTATTGGCCTTTTCTTTTATTTTAACACCTTTTCTGTCAAAGAGATGCCTAGAATACATCGATCTCGTAAAGGGGTTCCGATGCCACCCCGTTGTCCATGGCGCTTCCCTCTGGCGGTGAGGACATGACGGTGGAGGAGGGGGACAACTTTCCTAACGTAGAGGAGTTGTTGTCGAGACACCCCATTGATGTTTTAAGCGCCAATACCACACAATAGGGGAGGGGTAATTTGTGTGGTACCCAATTTTCGCTTAGCTAAATTATAGAAGAACATGGTTCTTCTAGGTGTTCCAACCACTACTGATTGCGAAATAATAAATACTGGAAATAAAGAACACAAAGATTTTTACGTGGAAAACACCTGGCTCAAAAGGTGAAAAAACACAACGACCTACTACTCAGTAGGATTTTCCCAAACTTTCACCAAATTCACTGAGCCAAAACAGTATTTACAAAAACTCTTTGTAAACCTAAGGATTAACTCTAATTCCATTGTTGCACACAGCCTCAATTGTTGTGACAACTTCAAGTTAACTCTAACTTGAATACTCTAGGTACCTAGTACAATTGCTTCTATGAAAGCTGAAAGGTACAATGTAAAATCACCAACTACAATTGAACTAGAATAAAAGATAGACATTTGGAACTGTTTATTCTATCTCATTCAAGTAGCTTCAGTAATGCACACTCAAATCACGCACAAATTGCTTGCAAAATCGCCTTGATCTTTTTCTCTCAATTTAAGTTTAACTTCTGCATATCTGCATTACCTGTAAAAGAGAACAACACTGATATTTAACAGGTTAGTAATCAAAGTTTGATTAGGATTCAATTGCTGCTCTTCTATCATGGAAGAGTTCATGATGATCTCAAACTCTAACACTATCTTCATCCTAGATTGTGTTCTTTTCATATAAGGAGACTTTCTCTCCTTATCCAATATGCAACCTTTTCGATCATATCAGGAGATATTACCACTTGATCAGTAGGACTTATCTCCTTTACGTGCATGTCACATGTATAGGTTTATCATGACTGTGCTTCACAAGATGGACCTGATCCATGTTTGAGTTCTTTTGTCAATCTTCAAAAATTCACCTGTTCTTGGACCAACAAATTGCCCTTTTTGATGATGAAAAACTCTGTGCTTTTTACTTATTTGGAACATGTAAGAACACAACTTAACCATCAATACCAAACTTATAAAATTTATTTATATCAAGGACCAAGTTAATTAGGTTATAAATATCACTTATTTCAGAATGTGTAAAGCATAATGTCTCTTCCCCATTTTGGCATCATCAAAAAGTTGCATACAAATTATGATTCCTAGATTTTAATAAGTACTCATGGCTACTGGTGCAACTGCAAGTGCAATCATGGTTTAATCATTAATAATCAAGCAAACATATTTAAACTATCAAGGACAGATTAACAATGAACAAGAGTAAAACAGTAATTATCATTGACAGAGATATGTTGCCACCAACAATCCTCAAAAATAAAGAAAAACATTCAAACCATAAGCAAAAACAAAAGATAGAAAATCCTTAATCTGGGTCACTGAGGTACTGAACAAGTTCAGGAGAAAAAAGCTAGGAGTCCTCAGGCTTGGAGGAACTAGAGGGTTGGGTTTGGGCTTGGAGAAGGTTCAACATGTTATGAAGAATTCCATCATTCTTCTCCTTTTCTTTGACAAGCACAGTTCTGAGACCATCCTTCTCAGATTCCACTTCAGCCACACGATCCTTGAGCCTAGCTATTTCAGCATCCTTGGCTGCACATTCCTGAACCAGAGTCCTGACTTTGCTGTTGATGGGTGTCTTCTGGGATGAACCATGATCATTTGGGATGGCATTGACTGCACAGTCACAAGCAAGAAGAGTATTGATGCCAAAGTGATCCTTGCTCGAGGTCATTTCCCACTTCTTCAAAGGCACATTGCACTTATCCAGCACAGTAGTAAGAATTAAGCCATAAGTGGTAGCATGAGACTTTGAGCCATTGATGACCCTGTCCAGCAGCTTGATGATGAAGGCACACCAATTTATTTGCCTTCCACTTTCCAGGCACTCCATAAGAACTAGATCCATATAACTGGCAATGTGCCTTCTTTCCTGTTTGGGCAATAAACACTTGTTGACAAATTCAAACAAGACCTTGTGCTCAGGCCTCATTTCACTTTTCTGCACAGCCCTGTCTTCATTCACATCTTCAAAATCATAAAACCTTCTGGTAATTGAAAGAGCAGCAGGGAGGGAGTCCAAGCACGGCCACCTTTTCCTTGTATAGTCATCAAACCCTTCATAGGGTATGTCCAGGATCTCTTTAAGTTTCTTTGCATCAAACTGCACTTGAACTCCTTTCACCAGGCTACTAACCTTGCCATCCTTAACCGCAACATTCGCCATAAACTCAATTAGCTCATTTTTGGGTAGCCTACCATCCATCTTTGGGACTATGTCCTTCCATCCCTAAGCAGCTAAAGCGCCCACCAATCTTATTATTCCTGGTTCCACCAGGTCTTTCAATAGTCTACCCTTTAAAAATTTTCTTTTGACAAACATGGCAAGCTTATCCTGTTCCTTCTCATAATCAACTTCTTCTTCTTCTTCTTCTCCACTCCAGTCCTCATCTTCAGAAATTTTTGATTGTTTATTTTTCACTGCAAATCTTGTCCTCTTGGCTAGTGTAGGTTCAACAGCCTCAGACATAGAGGAAGACTTCTTGGAGGAAGTCTTGGAATTTTTGGGCTTGGTGGTCGGAACATCCACTGATGTACCTCTTTCTTGATGGAGCAGTTCCATATCATCTTCCGCAACAATCTCTGAGGATTCTGCAACCTTTCCCTTTCCCTTATCCATTTTCTTTTTCTTACTTTCAACTAAAGCCCTTTGTAGATCAACTTCACTCTGTTTCACCCTGCTTCTTGTGGCTCTACCTTTTGCCCATGAAGAGACAGTAAGTGTTGAGGAGGGAGCCTTTCTATTCTTAGAGGATTTTGGAGCACTAGGAGCTTTAGGTGTGGTAGAGCGTCTTTTCTTTGGATCATAAGTCTCCTTAACCTTTTTCAATAGGTCTGCTATGGTTTCTTCAATAGATGAACCAGGTTCATCTGTAAGCTTAAGTTAACCAAAAGTTCAGTAGCTTCCCCAAAACCACTTCCTCCTGACTTCTTGACACTTTCTTCTTCAAGTTCTTATTCAGCCCCACAGCTAGCAGGCACAGACAGTCCAAAAATGGGTGAATAATCCACCACTCCTTTCCTAATTCCCCTCATTTCACCACATGCACCCTCTATCTCTTTTTTGTTTTTCAGAATTCTTTTTACCTCCACTCCTTCGTATCTTAGGTAATTCAATATCCCTAATGGGTCCAACCAGAATAAACCTAGTCTCTAGGTTTTCAGTCACAGATGAACGTACCTTAGAAGGGGGTTCTTGAGTTCTTTCAGAGTCAGAAGACCCAAGTTCTTCTCCCTCACTTGCAGATTTGTATTAGTCAGAATTAGAATTGGAGTCGAAGACTGGGGCCTAATTTCTCATTCAATTTCTTCCTAAGAGCTCTAGTTGCTACTTTTTTTCGAGCAAGCATTTTAACCTATCTCAGCCTGGGTTTGGGACTAGTGCCGGGTGGAGGAGAGGGAAATGAATTAGATGGAGTAGGTTGTGAATGAGTTCTAGGATTATTTTGTTGGTTAGACATGATTGCTGAGTTTTGAGAGAATTAGGGAGTTAGAATTTTGGAGAAGAAGATATCAAGTGAGAGAAAAAAAATGAGTCTTGGAATTATAGAGTTGGCAGAGGAATGATGTGTATTTAAAGAGAGATACACATTTAATGGGTAACAACAACTTTGTCAGTGGTCAATTAGAGGTCTAATCAACCTGAAATTTTAGGTTTGAATGATCGGTTTATCTTTCCTAGATATTAGGCAATTTTTTCGGTTTAGAGTTCTTGGCAGATGGAACTGGTTCAAAGCTAACGAATAAAGTTTTCTAGGAATTTAACAAATATAGGAATTATGCTCATGATTTAACTATTTATATTTTTAATTGTACAGAGTATAAAAAATATACCTTAGCTTTCAGACGAACTCATACTGATGAACCAGGTTCTTCATTTAAAATTCTCTTGAACATGCCTCAGATTACCATAATAGAGAAAATTTTGTAAGATATCGGTGAGTCATATTAACACATTTCACAGGAGTATACTAATTATAGTATGAAGCTGAGTAAGAACTAATCTAGATATTTACACAAGTTCAGAGTTCTTAGCCAAAAAAAATAATTTTTTTTTCATTTTCCCTTTATTTTCATTGTGCATTCTGATTTGGACCTATTAGGTGATCTTAATCATCCTTAATTCCAAATTGTTCCTCTCAAAAAATTTTCTACTCAGTGCTTTAGTGAAGATGTCAGCAATTTGTTTATCAGTAACACAAAATTCTACGGAGATCAATAATTTCTCATAGTTATCTCTTAAGAAGTGGTGTCTAATATCTTGTGTTTAGTCCTCTTATGATGAACAAGGTTTTTTGTCATACTTATAGCACTAGTGTTATCACAGAATATAGGAATGCAATCCACTTCAATGCCAAAGTTTACCAGTAGCTGTTTAATCCATAGCAATTGAGCACAACAAGAGGCATCAACAACGTATTCAGCCTCAGCAGTGGATAAGGCCACTGAATTTTTCTTTTTAGTGGCCCATGATACAATACATGAACCAAGAAAATGAGCCATACCGGAGGTGCTTTTCCTATCCACAAGAAAACCCGCATAATCAGCATCAACATACCCTACTAGATTGAAATTACTACCTTTATGGTACGAAAGACATATTTCCTTTCAAATATCTCAGAATCCTCTTGACAGCAGTCAAGAGAGATTCTTTTGGAATAGCCTGGAAGCGAGCACAAAGACCTACACTGAAAACTACGTCGGGTCTGCTGGCAGTAGGATACATAGTGAACCAATCATACCACTATACAACTTCTGATCAACAGATGAACCTGGTTCATCTATGTATAATTTGGTGGCAGTTGCAATGAGGGTGTCTATTTCCTTTGATTCATCCATTTTAAACTTTCTAATCTGCTCATTTGTGTATTTCTGCTGATGGGTCATGGTTCCAATTGGGCTTTGCTTGATCTGTAAGCCTAATAAAAAGTTAATCTCACCTATCATACTCATTTCAAACTCACTCCCCATTAATTTGGCAAAATACTTACTTAGTTTATCAGTGGTAGCCCAAAAAATTATGTCATCAACATATATTTTTACCACTAGAAGATACTTACCTTTTACCCTAAAGAACATGTACTATCAATTTTACCTCTTTTGTAGCCATGTTCAAGCAGGAATTTTGACAATCGTTCATACCATGCTCTGGGATCCTGCTTGAGTCCATAGAGAGCCTTGTCTATTTGTACACATGCTCAGGACATTCCATGCTTTCAAACCCTGGAGGCTATTTTGCCAAACACTTCTTCTTTTAGATAGCCATTCAGGAAAGCACTTTTGACATCCATCTAGTGAAGAGTGAATTCATTGTGTGGTTCAAAGACTATGAGGAGTCTTATCGCTTTTAGTCTTGCAACAGGAGAAAAAGTCTCATCATAATCTATACCATCCTCTTGGTTGTAACCTTCTACCACAAGTCTTGCCTTATTTCTTGTAATAGTTCCATCTTCATCAAGTTTGTTTCTAAAGACCCATTTTGTGCCAATGACTGATCTGCTCCTGGGATCTTGGAACTAGATGCCAAACTTGACTTCTCTCAAACTGATTGAGCTCATCTTGAATTGTATTTACCCAATCTGCATCCAGCAAAGCCTCAACAATATTTTTAGGTTCAATAAGAGATAAGAAAGAATCAAAAGCACATAAATTCTTTAATTGTGATCTAGTTTTGACTCCAGAGGTTGGATCAATAATTATGTTCTCAATGGGATGAGAACTTTGATAGTTATAAGGTTTCACAACCAATTGATTTAAGCTAGATGTTTCTCCCATGTTCTGTGGCTGAGAAATAGGGTCATGAACAAGTTTCTTTAGGGGATTGGTTTCAGTTCCTCTTTGATCAGTTCCCCTAGATGGAAGAACCTGTTCCATCACATGTTCCTTCTTTTGGTGCCACTTTAGCCTGTGATAGGATTTCAGTCAAATCTCTTACTATCCCAATAGCCTTATCTTCATATTCCTGTCTCTAAAAAAGAATGCTAGTTTCATCAAACACTACATGCACACTTGTTTCTACACACAAAGTTCTTTATTAAACACTTTATACGCTTTGCTATATGGAGAATATCCCAAGAATACTCCCTCATCACTTCGAGGATCAAACTTACCTAGGGAATCTTTTCCATTAATATTTACAAAGCACTTACATCTAAATGTCCTAAGATGGGATATATTTGGCTTTCTCCCTTTAAATAACTCATAGGGAGTCTTCTCTACAAGAGGTCTAGTCATGCACCTATTGATGATGTAACATGCAGTGTTTACAGCCTCTGCCCAGAAGCTGCGAGGCAATTTACTAGAAAGAAGCATAGTCCTAGCCATATCTTTAAGAGTTCTGTTCTTTCTTTCAACTACTCCTTTTTTTTAGGAGCCCTAGGGGCAGAGAAGTTATGATCTATGCCATGCTCATCACAAAATTCAGTAAACTTAGTATTTTCAAATTTTGTTCCATGATCAGACCTAATGGATGCAAGTTGATTTCCTAATTGTTTTTGTGTCTTTCTAACAAAAGCAGTAAACATGTCAAATGCTTCATCTTTAGATGTTAAGAATAGTACCCAGGTAAACCTAGAATAATCATCAACAAGTACCATCACATATTTCTTACCACCTCTGCTCAATGTTCTCATTTGACCACAGATATCCATATGAACCAGTTCCAACGTCCTAGTTGTGCTTACCATTTTCTTGCTTTTAAAGGATGATCTTACCTGCTTCCCCTTTGCACAGGCCTCACAAACTTTGTCTTCCTTGAACTTGATGTTAGGTAGCCCTATCACCAAGTCCTTGGAGACTAATTTGTAGAGTTGATTTAGACTTGCACGACCAAGTCTTTTGTGCCACAGGAGAGGATCATTATCCAACACGCTTAAGCAAGTGAGTTCATTTTCTAAAAGAGTGGACATATCTACAATGTAAATATTGTTAACTCTTTTTTCTTGCAAAACAATATTGTTAGTGATAAGGTTAATCACAAAACATTTGGTAGAGGTGAATGCTACAAGGTTACCTATGTCACACATTTGTGACATACTGATTAGGCTATACTTTAAGCCATCTATCATGTAGACATTCTTATTGAAGTGAGAGTCTGTCTTACCTAACTTTCCAACCCCAATAACCTCATCTTTATTCCCATTTCCAAAGGAGACATTACCTTCATTCACGTCCTCAAGTGAAAGGAACTGGTTCTTGTACCAGTCATATGTTTTGAGTAGCCACTATCCATGTACCATATTTGGCTGCTTCCCTTTACTTGGACCTGCAAAAATAAATCAAGGGTTAGTCTTAGGAACCCAAACTAGTTTGGGTCCATTTCTATAGGCAAATAGGTAAATCAAATTCCTTTTTGCCCACCTAGGCAGCCTATTTTTTCTTGAACAAAAGCTTTGTTCTTTTGACGGGACTTTTCTTTTGCATTACATTCACTTTTGTAATGACCAGTCTTGCCACAGTGTGTGCAAATTTTATTTTCAGGAAGAGTGAGGTACTTGCTTTTAGGGTCCCACGTAGGTGCTTGAGTCCCATAGCCAAGTCCTCTTTTGTTGCTACTTTGATGTTCTTGTAACCAGGAAAGTGCATCAGAAGCCTTATTCCATTTGCAAGTTCTGTCTTGTTCATGCTTTACCTTCCCTAGGTCTTCTTTTAAAACTTTTATCTGCTCATCCTTCCTATACAACTCATCCTTCATTTTTCCTAAGTTTTCTTCTAAGATGAGGTATGTGTGATCAACTTCCTTCTTTCTTGTTCCTAGTTTCAGTTTTAAATTTTCAGACCTAAGCTCTAGGACACTAGTATCAAGTTCAGGAACCTACAACTCAACATTTTTACTATCACCCTTATTAGCCATACATTCTAGATTTTTGCACTTGGCTTTTAAGATTGCACACTCCCAAGACAGATCATCCTTCTCATTGTTAATTATCTCAGACTCATCAATGAAGTTTAGAAATAGTTCAGACAACTTTTCTTTAGACAAAAATTTAATCTTGTCTATGAGAAGAAGGACACTTACCTCTTGTTCATCATTTGATTCTCCGATGACCATAAGTGCTTGTTCATCTCCATCTTCATCTTCTAAGTCCTCGTCTGAGGTTTCTCCCCAAGCAGCAACCATAGCCTTTGGTTATCCTTTGTTCCTTTTGGGTTAAACCTATTCCTTCTTTCTGTTCCATCATTCGACCCTTTCCTTCTTCCATTCAATTTCCTACCGAGGATAGGTTTTCATCAAGTGATCAGTCTTACCACGTTTGTAGCAACCCTCATTAGTCTATTTCTTATGAGCCCTTGGTTTTTTTGAGGTTGTACCTCTTGAAGAACTTTTTCCTCTCATTAGGTACTTTTTGAAATCTCTTGCGATCATAGCCACTTCATCATCCTCCAGATCTGCACCTTCAGATATTCTAAGAGCCAAACTTATTTCTTTCTTGGGTGTATCCATTTTCATGATTTGCCTTCTCAGTTCATAGGTAGTGATATTTCCAATCAGTTCATGGAGCTTGAGGGTAGTAATGTTCTTGGATTCCTGAATAGAAATGATTTTGCTTTCCCAAGTCACTGGTAAAACTCTTGTCAAGATTTTCTCAACCTTGTGTTCTTCAAGGATAATTCTCCCAAGAGATTTAAGTTCACTTGTTAATGTTGCGAACCTTATGTACATCTCCTGGATAGTTTCTCCTTCCTTTATAATGAAATTATCATATTGAGAATATAGTTGTGTTCCTCTTGATCTCTTTACTCGAGGAGTTCCTTCATAAGCCACTTGTAACATGTCCCATATCTCTTTGGCAGTGGTACAACTTTGAATCGTGCTATACTGATCTGGAACCATTCCACACACAAGCCATTTATTGGCCTTGGCATTCTTCTCCCATTTCTACAAATCTTCAGCAGTGTAGTCAGCTCTTGTGTTTGGCACGTCCACTCCTTTAGAATTCTTCTTTGTAGTTGCCAGGGACATCAATGACTATGTTACAAAGTTCATAGTCCTCTCCCATGATATGATCTCTTAACCTGTTCTTCAACCAATAATAGTACTGACCATTAAAGAGTGGAGGCCTAGTTGTGGATTGCCCTTCCCAGTTTCCAGTTGGTGCACTCATCTTGATCTTTTCCTATGGTGTTAACCTCTTCAAGGATAACCCGCTTTGATACCAATTGATGTATTAAGTGTCAATACCACACAAGAGGGGGGGGGGGGGTGATTTGCGTGGTACCCAATTTTGCTTAGCTAAGCTATAGAAGAACCTGGTTCTTCTAGGTATTCCAACCACTACTGTTTGCAGAATAATAAATACTAAAAATAAAGAACACAGAGATTTTTATGTGGAAAACACCTGGCTCAAAATGTGGAAAAAAAACAACGACCTACTACTCAATAGGATTTTCCCAAACTTCCACTAAAATCACTGAGCCAAAACAATATTTACAAAAACTCTTTATAAACATAAGAATTAACTATAATCTCGTTGTGACACACAGCCTCAACTGCTGCGACAACTTCAAGTGAACTCTAACTTGAATACTCTAGGTACCTAATACAATTTCTTCTATGAATACTAAAAGGTACAATGTAAAATCCCCTACTACAATTGAACTAGAATAAAAGATATACACTTGGAACTGGTTCTTCTATCTCATTCAAGTAGCTTCAGGAGTGCACACTCATATCACACATAAATTGCTTGCAAAATTGCCTTGCTCTTTTTCTCTCAATTTAAGTTTAACTTCTGCATATGTGCATTACCTATAAAAGAGAACAACACTGATATTTAATAGGTTAGTAATCAGAGTTTGATTGGGATTCAATTGCTGCTCTTCTATTGTGGAGGAGTTCATGATGATCTCAAACTTTAACACTATCTTCATCCTAGATTATGTTCTCTCCTTATCCAATATGCAACCTTTTTTAATCAAATCAGGCGATATTACCTCTTGATCAGTAGGACTTACGTCCTTCACGTACATCTCACATGTATAGGTTGATCATGACTGTTCTTCACAAGATGGACCTGGTCGATGTCTGAGTCTTTTGTCAATCTTCAAAACTTCACCTGTTCTTGGGCCAACACCCATGTCTCAAAAAGACTTCCTTAAGGATCCTCCTCCTACTCCAATCCCCGTATTCTCTCAAACTGAGCAAGTTCATACAGATTCTCTCAGTGCAAAATATAGCATTGCCTCTCATGTTGATATGGTTCCAGCGGGAAGGGACTTCGTGGAAGTCCTTAGGCTATGACCAAAGGGAGGGAATTGGGTAAAAAGGATATGATGAATATGCGCTAATGTCACATGTATCCTCTCATTGATGAGTGTTTACCGGGCATTGTGTTGGGTGATCCCGTAGGCTAACCAACCTAGGACCCCTTTTCCCAATTCCCGATGTTTAAACTATACACTTTTATATACAACTTGTTCAAATTGTTTGTCTTATTACTTGAGTCATACAATGTCCAACATTCTCTTATTTGCAATTGTGTTTAAACTATTTATTTGTTGAAGGACTAATTCATAAGAATAAGTTCGGCTGGGACCCACCGTTGTGGACCGAGAGAGGTGCCTAATACCTTCCCCTCAAGGTTATTTCGAGCCCTTACCCTAAATCTCTGGTAATGCAAACCAATCAAAGAGCTAATCACTCTAGGTGCCCTAACGCACCATAATCTTTTAGGTGACAGCTCTTCAAAATACCCAAATACCAAACGAAAATGAATTATTACCCCCATTTATGTCGAAACCTGGACTTCCCCATTATCAAAAAGGGGAAAAAGGGGTGCGACAGCCATTTCCTCTCTGCTAGGGATATCTTAGGCTCTTACCATAACAAACTTATTTTTTATGAATTAGTCTTAGGCATGCTTTATCCCGTGCACCCTCCCCCTTTATTTGAATTTAACTGCCTATATTAAGAATTTATGATTCCTTATTGATGAAACTGACTTGTCTCTTTATTTTCTTTTCCGTAACGGTCTTTTAATTATTTAAATACCATATTTATTTTTCCACGTGCAAACACTTGACTACATGCTATTAATTGCTGCATAAATCATGCTCTACATCATATTCCACTCATGTGTATCAAATCATATAGCAACGATTGATGATTGCTTTCCCTCTTCCTATTTATTACCCTTAAATTCGGAAAGGATTATTTGCGGTAAAACTAGTCGATCAGCGATGCAGTTGACGGTTTCGTGCCTTTCCCCCTCAAGGTGTCCGCTTGAGGGTACCAGTCTAAACCCCCATAGTAACCTTACTCTAGTCATAATTGTGCATGCATCATGGTCAAACCTTGTCGGATCAATATATTGTCCACAAAATGATCCGTCAAGATGAGCCTTATCCAAAAGTCCATTGGGGTTTTCATTATCCCTGCGGATAACCATATTATGTTCATTAACTTGGAGAACTAAATGCCGATATGCTAATCATGAATGTATAAATAATCGAGTCTGGTGGGGGAAGGCCTAACCCTTTTGTTTTTTCAAAAAATAAGGCACAAGGTCGCCAAATTTGGTATGGTTAGCAACATCCCACCATTGCTGCTAGATTGGTGGGAGGACCTTTCCCCAAGTGACAAGAAATGTATAAAAAAGCACCTAGGGAACTTGCCTTCCTTGCTAGACATTGAGCCAAACAACAAGTTGATCGAGGCGCCACTTTGTTCTGGGACAGTGAATGGGCCATGTTCCGCTTCAATGACATAAATTTGACACCGCTTCCAGAGGAAATTGGAGGGCTTGCGGGGTTGATATGGGATAGTATCGGGCTATTAGTTTCGTAGAACCGTATCGGCAAAGGGGTTTTAAGGATGATGGGGCTGAATAAGAATGTTCACCTAGTGTGCCTAAAGAAATCTTACATAATCTTCAAATATCTGTATGAGAGGTATGTCTATAGAAAGTCCTACCGTACCTACTATCATAGGGGTATTTTAAGTCACTCGAATTCTGCCCGAGGTTCACCTCCGTGCGGCAATCAAGCCCAGCCTTGATTTCAGCCTTTCCAACACTTAGATTATTTTTGAGACCTTTTGAATATAGAATGAAAGTAGGTAGCAAAAATAGTAAAAGGCACATGATATTACAGGAATTTCTTCCCAACTTGTATTAATAAAGTGAATACAAGAACACAAAAGCCAACCCTATGGCCAAGACAAAGAATTACCCAATTCCCTACCCCAAAATGAGTTTCCTACCCCTAGGAAATGATTTAGATGAATTTTTGGCTAACAGAATGCTTTGACTAAGTTCTGCCCCGTTTTTGGCCACCCTAGGCACATATTTAAAGGCTACAATCAGTTGACAAGCCCCAACTGATGGGCAAATAATTTAGGACAAGTACAAAAACGTGCCCCCATGTTTTTGGGCCATGATCAGCATGTCTTGAGGGAGTTGTAACCGCCAACTGCTTCCCCGTGTGCTTGGCACATGTTTTTCAACTTCTGCGTGTGCACAGCATGTGCCAATTTCGAATAGATGCCTTGTGCCCAAGGCTGGCATTGTGCCCAGCCTTGCCCTTGACACTGCTCCGTGCCAATGCTATTGCCAGAGCTCACCGCCCATCGACTTAGCCACACACGTTCATTGTCACAGCTGCCCGCTCACGTCAAGTTGCCCCCAACTTGATCAAATCTGCCCGTATCAATAGCCATTGCTTGTCCCATATTGACTTGCCTTATTTTTCCATGTATTTGCCCCTGCTTGACATGGATTTTCCTTGACATTGCCTGGCCAACCCACACGTCTAAGTAAAATGCGCCTTGCTTCCGTCCAAGGTGCCTCTGTCATGCCATGCATAATCCGTCATGCCGAGCTGCACGTCATGATGTTGCCCCAATTTTTAGGTTGTGCGCCAAGTCCATCATGAAAATACTTGTCACAACCCACACTTGCCGAGGATCATTGTCAAGGGGCTAACAAACCACCCCCACCAGAAGAATTCGTCGTCCTCGACGAAGTAGCTTCCGCATTTTTCAGCACCACCATAGGTCCTAAATATGTTGTTGCTTGCTCCGGTTCTTCCTTGTTTGGCTCATCTTCACATTTGTTTTCAGCAGACAACGCTAAAAGCTTTTCAATTCTTGGATAGTCCCTCACCATGTGTGGTTCCTTGCAAATAAAACAGCCATCAAACTTGCTGTTTTGTCCCCATTTTGTCGAAGATCCAGCACCTTGCTTTCCCTTCTGATTGCCATTGCCCTCAACAGCATTACCCTTGTCATTTCCATTTTTCCTCCACTCTTTCTCCCTGTCCTTGTTCACATTTTTGGACTTTGAAGTAGTAGAGAAATCAGAACCCTTTTGTCCCAACCGGAAATCACCCAATGCATCAAAGAACTAAACTCTTTGTCACGCCCCAAACTCGAGGGACATGACCGGCGCTCGACCGGGTATCTCCAGTCAAGCGGACCTGGGTGCCTATCCTAACCCATGAGCCAGCCCTTGTTTTCCTTATTCGGTATTCCAAGAACTAGCCATATAATAAATTTTTAGATCACCTTTTTTCAAAACATGCTTACATAATAATTAGTGAAATTACCAATTCGTTGTCCAACAAAAGAAACATGAATATACATAGCTTCTAACCCACATCCACTGTCTACGGAGCCTCTAAAGATACAACGGGATGATATAGTACTTGCTGGTAATAAGGCTCCGGCTATACCTTACACAATCAACAAAATAAAACTACAGAAA
>MU780409.1:85761-98169 GCA_026770625.1 Nicotiana glauca | reverse complement strand
TTGTATACCTTCCACTGTCATACACATTACACAATCACTTAATCTTCCTGAGTCTAAACTCATACCGTAACATGAGATTTACTTTACTCCAAATAGGAGACATGAAAAGATTCTTCACGTGCCCATAACTCGGGGCTACACATCCAATCCCAATGAAAATCAAACACTTAATAGTTCATCTATCATCTTGCAGCCCTTCCTCGTCACTTCTAAGTCATATATATACATCTAGCAGTACTAACATTGTCATCACATGGATATCCAACCGACATTCCGGCTAATAGGAGTAATACCGAACATATAAGTTCAAAATACTTGCTCGCACAATTAGCACCTCGGTGCTCAAGCCATAGGCAAAGATCCGGCCTCAAGTCCTCCAGACTGGCCCAACATGAAACTCACAGAGATTACATCTTGCCCCTTGATTGGGGAATCGCAAACTATCAAGGCACATATAATACTGAGCGCTCATGCGCGTATACGAACGCATGGAAGGAATTTCAAAAGTTTATTTTCAAGCTGAATCAAGGACGCACGATAAGAATTCAAGAATGTGAAGTTTTTCCTAAAGGTTCTGCAGCCTCTCGAGGATAAATACAAACGTCTCCATACCGATCCGCGAGACTCTACTAAACCTGCTCATGACTCGCGAGACATGGTAACCTAGGCTCTGATACCAACTTGTCACGACCCAAATCCCGAACCTGGTCGTGATGGCACCTCTCGTGAAGACAAGACCAGCTAGTCAACCCAATTCATCCTTTTAAAAGAACTATTTAACACAATTATAATACAACACGGTTTAATAATACCAAGTAGCAGAAATCCAACCCAACATAGCCCTAACTGGGGTGTCACAAGTCACGAGCATCTAAAGAAGTCTGGGCACAACTATAGGGCCAATAATATACAAAATAAAATCTG
Organism: Nicotiana glauca; assembly: GCA_026770625.1. Lineage (NCBI taxonomy): Eukaryota > Viridiplantae > Streptophyta > Magnoliopsida > Solanales > Solanaceae > Nicotiana > Nicotiana glauca. The sequence goes on along the minus strand of MU780409.1, from coordinate 97,245 downwards.
GAATCAAAAGACAAAGTCTGGTGCCGCGAACGCTGGCGGTCACCTTGCTCGGCTATAATAGTAATACCTTCAATCCACTAGTAACTCGCTACCGGGTGAACAATACCTGTAACTGCACGCGAGGTGCAGGGAGTAAAGTGAGTACTCCAACTCAGTGAGTAATAAAGGTAAATAATAACTGAGCAGCAAGAAACCACGTAAAGCAAGTCATCATGCTATATAATACAGTGCAACCCCTTTGAGAAAACAGTGAAACCGTATAAACTTTAGAAATATCTGGGCTTAGTTTAAAACCTCTTGCGAAAATATCCTTTTCCAACAGTTAAGCAAATGAATGCGAAACAGATAGTGCAAGTCAGCACATAAATCAGCCCCTCGGGCACAACACTCCATTAACAAATAACACTAGGGTATCTGGTAAACAATGCAAGAAGTAGTATGGATGCCAATGATATGAGAGTGCTGAATGTCATGACACGTAGTACAAACAGGAACCAATGCATGAATGCAATGTAATGTACATGACCGTTACACTCAGGTACCCACTGTGGCGTGCAGTTCGAGTCAACCATGTGTTTATCATCGACGACGCTCACTAGGGGTGTGTACAGACTCCGAAGGGGCTCCTATAGCCCAAGCGCAATATCAAGCCATCTTGTGGCATCAATTAATTCCTGGTCAGTCATTGTTACCTGACCGGTCAGTCATTGTTACCTGACCAGTCAGTCATTGTTACCTGACCGGTCAGTCATTGTTACCTGACCAATTTACAACATACAGTGTCATTGTTACCACTGTTTCAAGTCACATCATACAGTATTATTGTTGCTACTGTTTCAAGTCACATCATATAGTGTCATTGTTACCACTATTCCAAGTCACATCATACAGTGTCATTGTTACTACTATTCCAAGTCACATCATACAGTGTCATTGTTACCACTGTTTCAAAATCACTGCTGCGGCGCGCAGCCTGATCCATGCTCAGTCCAGAAATCAACATAAGCCCCTTAGGCATTTGTAAACATTACTTCTCAGCCCGAAATGTCATTTAAAATATTATTTGAGTTTTCAAAACTTAGAAGTATGACTGAGTTGCAACACAATATTTAAAACCTTGGACTGAAACCAAATGATATGCAAGATATGCTAAAACAGTAATATCAATCCCCGAAGGATTCACATAGTTGGCACGAAGCCCAAACATGGCAATCAGCCTAAATTATAATGATAATAAGTAGTTTCAGTCAAATACACGGTAAAATCAACAACCGGGACGGACCAAGTCACAATCCCCAATGGTGCTCTACCCCACGCTCATATCCGGCGTGCAAGTCACCTCAATACAGCACTATGATGTACAAATCCAGTGTTTCAAACCCTCATGATATCATTTACAAGCATTACTCACCTCTAACCGGCCAAAGACTAGCTTGAAATGCCCTTTCCTCTCGAATCGGCCTCCTCGTGCGTCGAATCTGGCCCAAACCACAACGATACGTTACAATGGGCTAAAGGAATATAACCCAATCAAAAAGACTCGAATAATATCGAAAATCACGAATTTTGCAAAACTCGAGCCCCGGGACCACTTCTCAAAATCCAGAAATTTTTACATCAACGGGTTCCTTATCTCCCCATGAGTTCAACCATACCAATTTTACCAAAATCCGACTCCGGATCGATGTTCAAATCTTGAAAATTCATTTTATAGAATTTTAGAAAATTCCTCCATTTCTCTTGAAATATCAAGAATCTACCCCCAAAAATGAAGATTAATTCATGGAATATAATCACAAGGGAGTTAAGAACACTTACCCCAAGTTTTGTGGCGAAGTTTGTCTCTGAAAATCGCCCAACCCGAGCTCCATAGCCCCAAATGTGTAAAAATGGCCGAAAGCCCCGTCTTATAGCATATTTCCGATTCGGGCGCCACAGGTGGCGCCGGGCGCTGCCTGTGGCGCTGGAACCAGTAGCCAAAACTTTCCGGCGCCATGGATGGCACCCCGCGCTACCCTTGGCGCTGGCGATGGGCAACTATTTTTCCCGACACGAAAATAGGCATAACTCTCTCATACGATGTCCGAATTGGACGATTCTTTTTGCTATCGCTCCAAAATTTCGATACGGATCTAATGATTCAATAAAAACTGAATTTGGAGCTTATTTGCTTAATTTATACCACTTATTCTTGAAGAACCACGTTAAAACATTTCTAAACCACGCTCCGTTAACCATCCGAAATCCACCCGAGGCCTTCGGGACCTCAATCAAATCAACCAACAAGTCCTAAAACATCATAAAAACTTAGTTGTTGTCTCAAATCACACCAAACCACAATAAAATATAAATCACACCCTAATTCAAGCTTCACGAAACTAACAAATTTTTAAATTCTACATTCGATGTCGAGGCCTATCAAATCAATCCGGAATGACTTCAAATTTATTCTACGAACATCGAAATAAATATCCGAACATACTACTAAGTCACAAATCACTTCTCGGAGCTAACCGAACCATCGGAATTCATATCCGATCCCTCTAACTCATAAGTCAACATTTGGTTGATTTTTTCCAACTTAAGTCTTCTTAAAAGAGACTAAATGTCTCATTTCTTATCAAAATCGCTCCAAATAAATTCTAATGCACCCAATAATGATAATGAAACACGAGGAAGCATAAAATGGGAAGAACAGGGTAGTAACTCACGAGACGACGGGTCGGGTCGTCACACTCGCCATGATCAAATTCATGTATGATTGCGGGCAAAGAATGGAAACCCGTCCTATTGAATTTGCTCCATTCTCATTCCCTTAAGAGAATGTGATAGCAATATGTAATACCTCTGAAAGAAGATAAATTTATTACCATGAATAATCAATGGATATGGATGTGGCAATAAACGAAATTATATCGTCATTATTGTGGTAATGAGAACAATAAGTATTCTCAAAATAATCATTCACTATGTGAAAGTAATATTTGTCATCGATTTGACATGAGATTTTGTAAAGCATATATAGATAATTATGGTCCATTCATGATTTGAATGTGATAACATGTGAGTTATGAATACATACTCATTCTTCAAAGAATATGAACGTGCTAGTGGTAGTGAATATACTACACTCACCTCTAGAAGGAGGTTTGAGATGATATAAGAAAATAGTATTATCATTATTATGGCATGAATGGTCATTGGTCACGTACCTATTGTACGCCAAAATATTTTGGCATTGTGATTATTAAAAGACAACGGTAATACAAGAAAGAGATCTTGCATTTAATTTTGACCATAACTATAATGGTATAACTTTTTCTTCAAAGAGATATTCACCATATGGGTGTTGATGAATATGTGGTACTACAAAATTAATTGAGAACTCTGCAAGAGCCAATTATACTATTTTGGAGAAACACAATTAGTTACCAATAAGGTATTGTGTTGTAGTAAGTCTCAAAGAAACTTATTCAGTTTCCAAAGTATACGCGAAAGCGGTTGATTATATTGAGACTATAAATAAAGAAAAAATTTAATATCTTCTATTACTACAACTTGTAGCGGGATAATATGTATGTGAAAAGCTACCCGCTTTATTCTCCAATTTATACTACATAAACAAAATAATACCACGATGAAGTGGATATTTATTGCTATAAAAACCCATATCATAATAAACTTGGAGTTTATTGATAATTGCACACGTCATGGTGTAAATATGAAGTTTATCAATATTGATAATTTATTCAGTTGGCATAATTAGTTTAGCCATATCAATTTAAGTATGATGTGCAAAAATAAAAGAGAATTCATATGGGTAAATATTAAAGAACTAGAAAGTTCTTTACGAATTCTCTTATGTTGCTTGTTCTTATTAATTAATAGATAACCTGAAATTGGGATTGAATCCCATGAATGCTAGAAATATCAAAGGTGAATATGGGCCCATTCACCTGCCATGTATACCACATAAGATGCATCTATGAGATGGTTACATGTACGATTATTATTAACCCGCAACATGGTGTTTGCGAGGTAACTTGCTCAATAATTTAATTTAGAGCATATTCCAGATTTTCTATTCAAGAAGTTCATCTTGATAAGTTGGTTTACATCACAGCTGGTTTAGCAAAATGATTTATTGAGTGCCTCCACTTAATAGCTAAATAATTGCTTATGAGAATAAAGTTTTGTATATCAGTTTGATATACGTTATATACGAAAGTATATTATTTTCTCCCCTCACAGGTGGTTCATGGCCAGGAACCAAATAATTCCATCTTACTATTATTGATGTGCGATGTATATTTTGATTAATACCATAACGCACAAAGATGGGTTCTCAAAGTTGAGGAAACAAGTTAGTTTTTCTAACATGAGGGGGAGACATGATAAACAATTGAGAAAAAGTTACGTGGAATGAATTATTATTTGTTTATATCGATCCTCGAATAAAATAATATGAATTTGAAATTCATAAAAAGATAATTCATGTGCACTTTATTGCAAAGCATGCCAAGTGCATTTGCCGACCCAAAGAAAGTAACTATATTCTCACTGCAAATGCTCATATTATAATAAGTCCTAGAAGGACAAAGTCTATGGTATGCTTAAAACGTATAGACATATCAGTTTCAAATAAAATTCTTGATAAAGAAGATGAGCAAATGATCAAAATGATCATAATAAAGGAGGCAAGTGATCTAGAAGATCACATGACATAACACTTCATAATATCTCATGAGAGATTCAGGTACCTGAATATATGAATGAAGAGATCTCTATGTTATGTCATCGTGAAAATATATTTAAATTGATATAAAATATTTGTCGATGACATCTATAATAGCGCTAAATATATATATATGAGGATCTCAAGTCAAGAGAAACAATTCAAGTAGAATTGATTTCATATGAAAGACATGTTGTTTTGGACCTACAGTTCAAACACTTAAAAGAATAAAGTCAATGGTGTGTGCAATCAGTTTTATTTATCTTATATGTCTAGCATGACATGAAAACTTGGTATGCATCTAAAGTCTATTATATGTCTTATATGGCTTAACTTATATGACAATCCATGAAGGATTTAAGTTGCTTGAAGCATATATAATTCTTGATCTTGAAGTACCACTTCCTTAGTGCAATTTGTGCACAAATGTATCTTGCTATAACTATAAGCATGATAATATGATAGCAAGAGTTTTTACATCTATGTGAAGATATTGAACTGACGATTCCAATAAGATCATATAAAGACAATACATTTATTAAGAACGTCATCTTTCAAGGTGAAACAAATTCGTTCAAGAGATCTTTTGAAGATGGTGTACAAGATTGGAATGCAAATGCTTAAAGATGTGAATTGATGCTCTCATCAGGGGGAGTTAATGCGCGTTGCACTCTTTTTCCCTTACAAGGTTTTGTCCCACTAGGTTTCCTTGCAAGGTTTTTAACGAGGAAACTAAAAGGCGTATTGTAGATATGTGTACTCTTTTTCCTTCTCTAGAATTTTTTTTCCACTGAGTTTTATTTTAGTTAAGGTTTTAACGAGACACATTATCTGTTGAATAAACATTCAAGGGGGAGTGTTATAAATAGAATTCTATTTATGGTGAATGTCTATATTTAGAGAGATTCTAGGGTTTATTACTTGGTGGCTAAGTCACCATCTCCCTATAAATGAAGGGTTCTATTCCATTGTAATTCATCCCAAATCAATAAGAATTCTCTCTCCCTACTTTTTTCTGCAATATTATTCTTCTTCTTTTATTGTTTCATAACACCATTATCATTTTTCATTCTTTTTTATATTTATTCCAATAAATGATAGCTCCCTATATTTTTCTAATATCGTAATACATTATTTTTTGTAATTCAATATTAGTTATTTAGGATTTTATTTTATTATTTATCAATTTTTTTAGGAGCTATAGTTTTATCTCTTTACTCACAGATTTTTAAAAGACCAAAAAGATTCAAATTCTTCAATTTGTTTTATTATCTTTAAATAATTACTGTAAAAGTATTTTTTATGTTATTTTTTTATAGTATTTATAATAAAGATAACAATAATTTTCATAGATATATTTTACACGTCTCATAAATCATAAGGCATATAAAGACTTATGTGGAGTAGGATTTTTTTATTTTATGAGCTAACTTAGTGAGATTAACATTTATAATTTTTAGAAACTTATATTTTTAAATATTTTTCAATAACTCAACCGCATTATTTAATAATATTTACATAATTTTTAAAAATTATATAATTATTGATATAGGTATACGCGTAAAACGTATACCTTCACACTAGTCTATATCTATCTATACTTTATTAAAAGTACGAAAACTCTTAGTAAAATGTCTTTTCTCTTTACTATCCATTTATAATAGAGTTCACACACGATAAAATAGTCATTTGATTGCCTTTCTACTACTCGAGAATTGGTCATTTTGTTAATTTCTTACTATTTAACCATAACATTTAATTATTTTCCTAATATATATAATATTAATTTTTCAACTCCTTTTGGTCTATAATTTCAAGTGCACACGGTAAGCTTTTCGTTAATGTCACGACCCAAATCCACTACGGGTCGTGATGGCGCCGGATACCGCTGTCAGGCTAGCCATTATATTACCAAATAATTCCTCTTTTAATGCTTTTGAAAATCTTAGGTTTTTCCTTCCAATTTTCATAAATATAAGATCACTTCATGGATTCAAATTTAAATAATAACAGTTAGTAAAAAGTTTTACTGAAATCATCCCAGAAACCCGGTGTCACAAGTGCATGAGCAACTACTGGCAATGATATAAATACAACACAACACCTGTCCGGAATACAATGGACAGAAATGAAATACAATTACTAGGAAGGGACTTTAAAAGCTGCGGGCCGCCTTGAATACTGCAACTCACCTAGTCCCTGAATCGTCCGTGCTGCTGCGCCCAGTAGGCCGCTAAAGTATCATGTACCTGTGCAACAAAAATGCACAGAAGTGTAGTATGAGTATGTAATCAACGTGTACTCAGTGAGTGTCCCGCCTAATCCCGAAGGGTTAGAGACGAGATGGTCAATTCTGACNGAATTTCTCTTTAAAACATAATCCAAATATATTTAAGCCACAAAAGGGCAATAATAACTTAATTAAGTTCAGGCAACAACATAGGCATGCACAAATCATACCGAGGCGACGACCCTATCCAACAAAAATAAATGTGCACTTGCCGAGGGTCGACGACGCGCCTATAGATGCATCTATTAATCTGCCGAGGCATTCGGACCGTTTCAAAATAAACACACACAGAGAGACAATCAGTCAAGAAGTCAACATGGAGCAATTATCCAAGAAAGGCCAATTCTCTTTAACAATTTGAGAAAATGAAGCTTAAGTCTTTTTTGAAATCCATTTATTAATTTAATGTGATCTAAGCAATTCAAACCATCAAAGGGTTCACAATTAATTCAAATATAACATGCTTTTGGGTCCTAGACTACCCGGACAATAGCATAATAGTAGCTACGCACGGACTCCCGTCACCTCGTGCGTACGTAGCCCCCACAAATAGGAGCACATAATCATTCACTTCACCTATGGGGAAAATTCCCCCTCACAAGATTAGAAAGGAAACTCACCTCGCTCCGAAGACTCATAACCGGCATTCTACATTCTTCCGAAGGCTTGAACCAATGCATGACGCACCAAAACTAGCCAATGATCATACAAATCCATTAATATATGCTCAACTATACTTTACAACCCAATTTATAACAATTCCTAACCCCGAACGAAAAGTTGACAAAAATGCCCTCGGGCCCACATGCCCGGAATCCGAAATTTCTCGAAGGTAAAAATTACCCATAACCTTAGGAACTCAAATACATAATTTTCTCTTAATTCCATACTCGAAATCGTGGCTAAAATCCAAGATTATAACTTTCTAGGTTTTCAACCAAAACCCCCAATATTTACTCTAATTTCCATGCTTAAATCCATATATAATTGATATATTTAACTCAAAAGTGATAGGGATAACTTACCTTAATCATTGACGACAAAATCCTCTCTTGAAGCTCCCCAAAAATCGCCCATGCCATGAAGAAATATGATAGAAATGACCAATCCTCGACTTTAAAATGACAGTCTGCCTCCAGGGATTTCCGCTTATGCGGAAAAATCCCACTTTCGTGACCCCGCTTTTGCGGAAAATAATCCGCTTCTGCGGTCCCTAAGCTCCAGCCAAATTTCTGCTTCAGCGGAAACCAAACCGCATCAGCGGTTCTGCTTAAGCGGTCCAAAAGCCGCTTCTACGGCTCCTCCCCAAGCCCGCCTTTCCCGCTTCTGCGACCATTCCTCCACAGATGCGGTCCCGCTTCTGCGGAACCTTGACCGCATTTGCGGTCCTCAAGCCTTAGTCCAAAAATCGCTTCTGCGGCCACCCGTTCGCTTCTGCGGTCAATCAACCGCAAAAGCAAAAATACCAGCAACCAGATGCCTTCAGCTCCCGTCAAACTCCAATTTCGATCCGTTAACCACCCGGAATCCACCCGAGGCCCTCGGGACCCCAACCAATCCCAAAAAACATTACGTACTTGCTCGAAGCTTCAAATTACATCAAACAATACTAAAATCACGAGTTACACCCCAATTCAAGCTCTATGAACTTTAAAACTTCAAACTTCTATTTTCGATTGTTTAAACCTATCAAATCATGTCCGATTGACTTCAAATTTTGCACTNAGTCTCGGAATTCCAAACGGACATTGATAACACCGAAATTCACTTCAAACCAAACTTATGAAATTCCTTCTAAAATACTAACTTCCACAATAGGCGTCAAAACGCTCCCGGGTTATCCACAACCCAATCCGGGTATACGCACAAGTTTGAAATCATCATACGAACTTGCTGGAACCTTCAGATCCTGATTCCGAGGTCGTTTACTCAAAATTCCAATCCTAGCTCATTCTTTCAACTTTAAGCTTCCGAAATAAGAATTCTCTTCCCAAATCAACTCCGAACTTTCCGAAACTAAATTCCGACCATGCATACAAGTCGTAATACCTGAAACGAAGCTTCTCATGGCCTTACTCTACTGAACGACGTGCTAGGGCTCGAAACGACCGGTCGGGTCGTTACAGTTAACTACACGATAAGAATGTTATCCTGTGATGACCCAAACTGTCATCACCTAATTTCTCTTTCATCCCGTGCTTCCGAGGCCTTGAAAACCTCACTTTTAGTTGCCACGATTTGCATGCACAATCCGAGCGCGTAGCCGAAAATATTATATGCTAAATTATGTGAAATATTTTTTTAAAATGTGGCTTTAAAATGATTAAAGTTGACTTCGGTCAACATTTTTGGTAAACGGACCCGAACCCGTAATTTGACGGTCCCGAAGGGTCTGTAGAAAAATATGGGACTCGGGCATGTACCCGAAGTCGAAATCCGAGGTCTAGAACCCGAGTAAAAGAATTTTTCTGTGAAATTTTTTTTGAAATTATTAAGGAAAATGGAAACGAAAACTGATTAAAAGACTATGGTATCGGGCTCGTATTTTGGTTCTGATACCCGGTACAAGTCTTAAATATGTGTTAAGTGCTTTCTGTAAAGTTTGGTCGAAATCGGACGTCATTTGACATGTTTCAGACCTAATAGTTAAAGTTTGAAGTTTATGAAGTTAGAATGAAAAATGATGATTTTGAGGTTTGATTCATTGATTTTGATGTTGTTTTGGCAATTTGATCGCTCAAGTAAGTTCGTAGGATGTTGTTGAGTTAGTGTGTGTGTTTGGTTAAGAGCCCCGAGGGCTCGGGAGTGAAGTGAAGGTGGTTCGGGGTGTTTTTAAACTTTGGAAAAGATCAGATTTTCTGCTGCAATTTCACTCAGACATTTTGTTCTTTGCGAACGCGGCCCCAGGCTCGCATTCGCAGTGCTTTGATGTTCCCCTCTTACGCATTCGCAGCCCACTTCAAGCGTTCGCGTAGTTCTGATTCCCCCTCCTTCGCTTTTGCATCATCACTATCGCGATCACGTAAGCCAAGTTCAAGACCCCCAAAAGTCCCTTCTTTGCGTTCGCATTCTTCAGTTCGCGAACGCGTAAGTTAACCAGCCTACTCAACACATTCGTGTGGGTCTTCCCGCGTTCATGTAGTACAATTTCTGGACCCCTCAGCTTTTCCTCTACGCGTTCGCAACCCAAACATCGCGAACGCGATGGCCCCAGTTTCTCTTCATCTCGAACGCGTCCTCTTAGTCGCGATCGCGTAGGGTAAAAATGCCCAGTTATATTTTTAATTTCCAGAATCATAACATATGGGATTTCTTCATTGTTCACACGAGCTCTCTTCTCTCCCATGCTTTAGGAAGCCATTAAAGCCCCCATTCTTCAAGACCACTTGGGTAAGTAATTCCCCACTTATTTCCTTCACTTTTCCTTCATTAATTAGCAACTTTTCCTTCATGAAATCAAAGTAGAAATTAAGGGTTTTGGGTAAAGCTAGGGTTTTGAGAATTTTGGGTGATTCAACCTCAATTTGGGGTCGAATCTTAAAACAAATTATATATTTGAACTCGTGGGGTTATGGGTGACTAGGTTTTGGTCCGAGCCTCGTGTGTGGACCATGTGGGCCCGGTGTCGAATTTTGGTATTTTTGGAAGAATGCTAGGAAATTCATATCTAGGCTATGGGATGTTGCCATTGAGTTTTTATTGATACTTTAGAATTAATTATGCCTAGATATCATTGTTTCGGAGTCAGATTGTAGAGGAAAGGTGGTATTTGAGGATTGATTGCTATTCTTTGGACCGAGGTAAGTGTTTGATCTAACTTTGGCTTGAGGGAATATGATTAGAATATTAATTTCTAATTGCTAAATGTTGAGTACGGTGTATAGGCATGGTGACGAGTATCTATACACCGACGTCTAGCTTGACCGTGAGTCCTTATTGTTCTTATTCTGGTTTTGTTGTGACTCTTCCTTGTTAAATTGGTGAACTCTATATAATGTGAAGCGTATGAGAAATAAATTTATGACTTGTAAACTCTTTGGAGCGTTGGATCGAATGATAAGTAACTATTGAGTAAGAAATGAAAGAAAGAGAAAGAGATGTGATTATTCCCCTGCAGGGGCTGATAAGTACTTTGATTATCTCCGTCGCCGGGATGTGAAAGTTATTGTTATTGTTCCCTTGCCGGGATTTGACTGTTTACTTGTGTTTTCCCTTGCCGGGATTTGACTGTTTACTTGTGTTTTCCCTTGCCGGGATATCTATTACTTTTTTCTATCCCCTCGCCCCCATTGTTTGTGATTTTTCTTTGGGTGAGGTTGAGTGATAAAGCACGATGGGTGATGCCGTGCACGATTGTTTTGATTATTAATACACGAAGGAACATTCCGTGCCATGTTTTGATTATTAATGCACGAAGGAACATTCCGTGCCATGTTTTGATTATTAATGCACGAAGGAA
>MU780409.1:54125-84159 GCA_026770625.1 Nicotiana glauca | reverse complement strand
ATATATATTTGAACTGCACAAGTTTTGTTTGGTAGTCCGGTCTAGCCTCGTCACTACTTCGCCGGGGTTAGGCCAGTCACTTACTAACACATGGGGTCGGTTGTGCTGATGCTACACTCTGTGCATCTTTTTGATCCAGGTGTTGGAGCAACATTTGAGTAGTAGTAGCATTTTGGGAGCGAGCTTCCAGTCCAGGGACATTCGAGGTAGCCTAGCTGGCGTTCGCAGGCCGAAGTCCCTTTTCCATATCTTCAGTTTGTTTCATTGTACCGAGACAGACATTATGTATTTTCTATTCAGACTTGTTTGTAGAAATCTTTAGTGGTTAGTGAGGTAGCGACTCCAGTCTTGGGTAGTGAAATGTTAAACTTCTGCATTTTGGATTTTTAGTTATTTATGTTTTAACAGACTTTCGCTTTATTTAAAGACTCGTTATCTTATTATTGTTGTGTTGTTATCCGAATATGTTTAAATGCTTGGCTTGCCTAGCTCTGATAGTAGGCGCCATCACGACTCTCGATGGTGGGAAATCCGTGTGGTGACAAGTTGGTATCAGAGCTCTAGGTTGCATAGGTCTAGCTACTCACGGACAAACTTGGTAGAGTCTGAGGGATCGGTACGGAGACATCTGTATCTATCCCCCAGAGGTTACGGAGTTAGGAAAAGTTTCACATTTGTTCTTTCTTGTCGTATGGTTCTATTTCTCAAGTACCGATTGAATTTCTATTCTGCTCCTCCGCAGATGGAGAGAACACGTGCTTCCTCTTCTACCGCGCAACAGTCCGAGCCCCCAGCAACAGATCCAGTGGCGGAGCCTCAGGTTGATTTGGAGGAGGAGGTTCCAGCCCCAATAGTCCCGGTGGTCCCAGCTCAGGTCCTAGAGGGGTTCATTGCTACCCCAATTCTTCAGGACGCTCTAGTCCGATTGGTAGGCTTCGTGGAGAGTGTCATTCGAGCGGGTTTGCTTCCAGGAGTTCAGCCAGAGGTGGCAGGTCAGCCGAGTATAGTGGATCAGGCTGGGAGTGAGATCATTTTTCAGGAGGTGGCCAATGTGGGCCGTAGAGATGAGATAGCGCTGCCACAGGGAGGTGGTCATAGGTCAGACAAGAGGCCCCGTCGCGCAGGCAGGTTCAGTGGTGCCTCGACTGGGGGTAGAGGTACTTATGGTAGAGGCCATCCTTCCAAGCCTTTTCAGTCAGCTTCCCGTGTCACTCATGGTACTTCAGGTGATCATTCAGGTCGATAAGGTCAGCCTTAGTTCCCTCAGCAGTCGCATGGATGTTATGAGAGTGGCGAATATGGTCATCTCAGGAGGGTTTGCCCGAGGTTGAGGGGTGCTCAGCCGCAGCAGACGAGGTCTTGCCATGCTTGTGGTGATCCGAGGCACATTTTCAGATATTTCCCTCGAGTTTATGGCAGCTTCCAGCATCAGAGTTCTCGTGCTATGATTCAGGCACCGGAGGTTCCACAGCCTGCCCAGTCAGCTAGAGGCGGGGGCAGAGGTGTTAGAAGTGGAGGTAGAGGTCTTAGAGGTGGAATTCAGGTTGCCAGAGGTAGAGGTCAGCCAGTAGCCGATCGTCCCAGAGACATAGTTCAGGGAGGTGGGGCCCAGCCCCGGTGTTATGCTTTGCCAGCCAGGCTTGAGGCTGAGTCTTCAGATGCTGTTATTACAGGTACTATTCTGGTCTGTGATAGGGATGCTTCAGTGCTATTTGACCCTGGGTCTACGTATTCATATGTGTCGTTTTATTTTGCACCTGACCTGGCTATGCCTAGTGATGCTTTGGGTATCCCTGTTTATGTATCTACACCAGTGGGTGATTCTATAGTGGTCGACCGAGTTCATCGTTCCTGTGTGGTAGTGTTTAAGGGGCTTGAGACCCGTGTTGATTTATTACTTTTAGACATGGTGGATTTCGATGTTATATTGGGGATGGATTGGTTGTCCCCGTATCATGCTATCTTGGATTGTCACGCCAAGATAGTGACCTTGGCTTTGCCAGATTTGCCCTGATTGGAGTGGAGAGGGACCCCAAGTCATGCCACCCATAGTGTTATTTCATATGTAAAGGCTCGACGCATGGTCGAGAAGGGGTGTTTAGCTTAATTGGCATATGTTCGCGATTCCAGTAAAGAGGTCCCTTATATTGACTTTGCTCCTATTGTTCGGGAGTTCCCCGAGGTTTTCCCTTCAGACCTGCCAGGTATGCCGCCCGACAGGGATATTGATTTTTGTATTGATCTGACCCCGGGCACGCAGCCCATTTCTATTCCGCCGTATCGCATGACCCCGCCAGAGTTGAAAGATTTAAAGGACCAGTTGCAAGATTTGCTAGAGAAGGGTTTTTATCAGGCCTAGTATTTCTCCTTGGGGTGCGCCAGTGTTATTTGTGAAGAAAAAGAGATGAGGATGTGCATTGATTATCGGCAATTGAACAAGGTGACGATAAAGAACAAGTATCCATTGCCTAGAATTGATGATTTGTTTGACCAGCTTCAGGGTGCAAAGGTGTTCTCAAAGATAGACTTGAGATCTGGTGAACATCAGCTGAGGATTTGGGCGTCTGATGTCCCTAAGACAGCATTTCGCACTCGGTATGGGCATTATGAGTTTTTGATCATGTCATTAGGGTTGACCAATGCCCCAGCAGCATTTATGGAGTTGATGAACCGAGTGTTCATGCCTTACTTAGACTTGTTTGTGATAGTTTTTATTGATGATATTCTAGTGTACTCTCGCAGCCAGGAGGAGCACGAGCAACACCTCAGAGTGGCTCTTCAGACTTTGAAGGAGAGTTAGTTGTATGCTAAGTTCTCGAAGTGCGGGTTTTGTTTGAGTTCGGTTGCATTTCTGGGTCATGTTGTATCAGCAGAGGGTATTCAGGTGGACCCGAAGAAGATTGAGGCAGTCAAGAACTGGCCTTAACCAGTATCAACTACTGAGATTCGGAGTTTCCTGGGGTTAGTAGGTTACTACCGCCGGTTCGTGGTGGGATTTTCATCCATAGCAGCCCCGATGACCAGGTTGACCCAGAAGGGTGCCCAGTTCAGATGGTCAGACGAGTGTGAGGAGAGCTTTCAAAAGCTCAAGACAGCTCTGACTACGACACCGATATTGGTTTTGTCCACAGGCTCAGGGCCTTATACAGTTTATTGTGATGCTTCCCGTATTAGGCTTGGTGCGGTATTGATACAGGATGGAAGAGTCATTGCTTATGCTTCGAGGAAATTGAAGATCCACGAGAAGAATTATCCGGTCCATGATCTAAAGTTGGTAGTCATTGTTCATGCTTTGAAGATTTGGAGGCATTACTTATATGGTGTGACGTGTGAGGTGTACACTAATCACAAGAGTCTGCAATACTTGTTCAAGCAGAGGGAGTTGAACTTGAGGCAGCGGAGGTGGTTGGAGCTATTGAAGGATTATGATGTTACTATTTTGTACCACCCGGGAAGAGCCAATATAGTAGCCGATGCATTGAGTAGGAAGTTTGCCAGCATGGGTAGTCTTGCTTATGTTCCGGTCAGCCAGAGACCGCTTGCTTTAGATATTCAGGACTTGGCCAATCGGTTTGTGAGATTTGACATTTCTGAGCCTAGCAGAGTGTTAGCTTGCACGGTCGCTCGTTTTTCATTATTTGAGTGTATCCGTTATCAGCAGTTTGATGATCCCCATTTGTGTGTCCTAAGAGACACGGTGCAACGTGGAGGTGCCACGAAGGTGACCTTAGATAATGATGGTGTTTTGAGGTTGCAGGGGCGAGTTTGTGTGCCCAATGTTGATGGGATTCGAGAGTTGATCTTAGCGGAGGCCCATAGTTCTCGGTATTCTATTCACCCGGGCATCGTGAAGATGTATCAGGACTTGCAGCAGCATTATTGGTGGCGTAGGATGAATAAAGATATTGTTGCATATGTGGCTCGGTGTTTGAACTGTCAGCAGGTCAAGTACGAGCATCAGAGGCCTGGTGGTTTGTTTCAGAGGATTGAGCTTCCCGAGTGGAAGTGGGAGAGGATTACCATGGATTTCATTACTGGACTTCCGATGACTCGGAAGAAGTTTGATTTCATTACTGAAAAACCGCAGAAACGGTGGTTTGGCCGTAAATGTGGTACCGCAAAAGCGGGGCCTTGGACCGTAGATGTGGAAAGGCCTGGGAAGACCATATATGTTATTTCATTTCGCGATTTTGGGTTATTTCACCATTGTTGCCTTTGACCTTGGAGCTTTTTGGGCGATTCTGAAGAGAGAAATCAAGAGACTTCGTTAAGGTAAGGAATTTTGGACCTAAAACACAATTCAATGGTAGATTTTGTTGGATTTAGGGTTGTAATTTATGAAATTGAAAGGCTAAAATGGAGGATTAGGGCTTGAGTTTAAGAGACTTCTAAATAGGGATTTGAGGGGTGATTTGGACTCCGATTTTTGTGTTCTTGATATGTATGAACTCGTTGGGAGACGAGGAATCTAATGATGTGAAAATTTCTGAGTTTCAAGAAGTGGACCTGGGGCTCGAATTTTGGTAATTTTTGGGTTTTTGGTACTTTTCGATTGTTTTCGCTTGGGCTTCGTTCCCTTAGCATATTTTGTCGCCATAATTTGTGATTTTGACTAGATTCGATGCAAGTGGAGGCCGATTCAAGAGGCAAAGGTGTTGTGGAGTAGTAGTTTCACTGGTTTGAGGTAAGTAACCATTGTAAATCTGGAACTGAGGGTACAAAACCCCGATATTTGACTTGCTTTGATAAACACGGTGACGCACATGCTAGGTGACGAGCGTGTGGGCATGCACCGATAGGTATTGTGACTTGGTCCCTCCCTTAGTGACTATTAAGCCACATATTTGGTTTGGAAATATTATATTATTCCTTATTTTGGGTATTATTACTGTATTATGGGTTGTATACCGTGTTTGGGGCCTTGTGCCAACCTGTAGAAACCCTTAGGGGCATTTTGTCTATTTTCCTCACTTTACTTGCTAGAAAAAAACTCTCAGTCATGTTTTACCTGCTTGAATGTTTAAAACTGGTTTATTACACTACTCCTAATGGTGAGGACTGTCTGGGCTGAGTTCCCTAATTTTCATTGTTGTGCCCGAGAAGCTGTGAGGTTAAAGACTGAGAGAGGTTGAGAACCCCAATTGTGAGGATATTTATACATATACATATATATGGATCAGGCTACACGCCGCAACGATACTTATATGGATCGGGATGCACGCTGCAGCAATATATATATATATATATATATTGGATCAGGCTGCATTGCCACAGTGATATGACGCTTGGGATGTAGGAGCCCCTTCTGAGTCTGCACACCCCCAATGAGCGTAGTCGGCTATAAACATATCGATCGGGCTACACGCCATAACAGTTACTATGATTTCTATCTTTATGAGATATAAATGAGCCGAGTGCTGAAAGTGAGTACTGAGAGGTTGTCCGAGGGGCCATATTTTGAGTGATTCTTTGCCCGAGGGGCCCTATTATGTTATTTCTACTGTTTTGCTCTTCTTTTAAATAAGTCTCTATTGGATATATTGCTAAATAACTGATTTCAATGTTTTAAATTGGAAATGATGAATCTTTTGACGGAACTGATTTTAAGGTTATATGTTTTCGAACTGCTTTCAGTACTTATTTACTTTAGTTACTTACTGAGTTGGCGTACTCACGTTACTTTCTGCACCTTTTATTCAGATTCAGGTGCCCGAGCGGCCGAGTGAGAGCTTTTCAGTTGTTCAGCATTTGTTGGGGATTTCGAGGTAGCTGCATGGCATTCGCAACCCTGTTTTCTCCCTTCTATCCTGTTATTTTCTGCATTTCTCTAGACGTTTGATGTATTAGGCATTCAGACTTGTATTAGAGGCTCTAGATTCGTGTTACCAGATTGTTGGGGCTGTGTAGTTATTGTCATTTTTACCTTCCGTATATTTTCTGCTATTTTAACGTTTATGATGAATTTCATATTCTAATACTTGTGATAGAAAATGGCTTAATGTTAAAGTGAAATGGGTTGTGGTTAGTTGAATGGTTGGCTTGCCTAGTAATGTGATAGGCGGCATCACAACCGGCAATTGGGGTCGTGACAAGTTGGTATTATTGCCTAGGTTACATAGGTCTCGCGCGTCATAAGCCGATTTAGTAGAGTCTCGCGGATCGGTATGGAGACGTTTGTATTTATCCTCTAGAGGCTGCAGAACCTTTAGGAAACTTCACATTTTTGAAATTCTTATCGTGCGAGTTTGTTGATCCGAGTACCAAACTTCTATTGTACTATTCCCTTATAGATAGTGAGGACACGCGCTACCAGACTGGGTGGACAACCAGCAGTGCCACTAGCTGCGGCCACCAAAGGCCGAGGATGCGGTCATGGTTGTGGTAGGGGCAGAGCAGCGGGGGCAGCACCTACAGATCCACCAACTGCCTCAGTTCAGGACCAGGTCCCAGTTGTGGACGCTACAACAGCACCAACTCAGGCACCAGCTGTGCCTATTGTGATCCCAGGCCTTTAGGAGGCTCTAGCTCAGATATTATCAGTGTGTACCGGTTTGGCTCAAGCAGTCTTAGCTACTATGGCCGCAGCTACTTCACAGACAGGGGGAGGGATTCAGACCCCCGTTGCTCGCATACCTGATCAGGTTGTGCAGGGACTCCAGACATCGAGGGCTCCTCCAGCCAAGCCGGTTGCACCAGTTCAGGAGTTTGTAGTACCATTTATGCCGGATGATGAGCAGCATATGAGAGATTTGGTAGGATCCAGCCTCCGACATTCAGCGGTGCAGAGGGCGAGGATGCCCAGGGTTTCTTGTATAAGTGCCAGTAGATGCTTCGTACAGTAGGGATTCTAGAGACCAGTGGTGTGGCATTTACCATCTTTCAGTTTTCTGGGGCGGCCTTCACTTGGTGAGAGGCGTATAAGAGGCGTAGGCCTGCTGGTGCAGCGCCCCTTACATGGCAGTAGTTCTCTGTTATCTTTCTAGAGAAGTACGTACCATAGTCACGCCGAGAGTAGTTGCATAGGCAGTTTGAGCAGCTGCGTTAGGGGGAGATGACAGTCATGCAATATGAGATGCGATTCTCTGAGTTAGCCCGACATGTAGTTTAGTTGGTTCCCATATATCGAGAGAAGATCATGAGGATTGTTGATGGCCTCACATACTAGCTCCATATTCTCATGACTAGGGAGAGGGTGACTGGTGCTACATTCGAGGAGGTTGTGGATATTGCCAGGGAGATTAAGTTTGTCCGTCGCCAGGAGCGAGAGGAGAGGGAGGCCAAGAGGCCTCGAAGATATGGTAGCTATATTAGTGCTCCTTCGAGGGGCCAGTTTTAGCACGGTAAAGGCCGACAGTTCTAACATAGTTAGTCTGATCGCTCAGGTTATTGAGGGGCGTCATCGGTTCATGGACCCCACAGTTCACACCAAGGCCATTAATCACTTAGTGCCCTTCCAGCTCAGAGCTCATCCCGTGCTCCATCTGTTCAGGGGTCTTCTATACCAAGTACATCTGCTAGTCACTCCGGTGTGAGGGGTTCCCTTCAGTCCCCATCTCCAGCACCGGGGAGATGTTATGAGTACGGGGAGTTTGGACATATGAAGAGGCAGTGTCCCTGCTGTGTTGCTAGTTCATCCCAGCAGAGGGGCCAGTCATCAGATTCAACACCAGTCGCTCCACCACCACCACCCGTCCAGCTAGCTTGGTGTGGGGATCAGTCAGACAGGGGTCGCCCTAGAGTGGGAGGTCGATCAAAGGGCGGTCAGGCCCATTTCTATGCTATTCCAGGCAGACCCGATGTTATTACCTCCGATACTATCATTGCAGGTATTGTTTTAGTCTGCCACAGAGATGCCTCTGTATTATTTGATCCTGGTTCCACCTATTCTTATGTGTCATCATACTTTGCTCGTTATTTGGATATGCCCCGTAAGATTCTTGCTTTACTTGTTCATGTATCTGCCCCAGTGGGTGATACTATTGTTATAGACCGCGTGTACCGGTCATGGGTGGTGATTATTGGGGGTTTGGAGATTCGAGTTGATCTTTTGTTATTGATTATGGTGGATTTCAATGTCATTCTAGGCATGGATTGTTTATCTCTGTGTCATGCTATTCTGGACTGTCATGCCAAGATAGTCACATTGGCTATATCGGGTGTGCCATAGATTGAGTGGCGAGATGTGACTGATTACGTTCCCAGTAGAGTGATCTCTTTCTTGAAAGCCCAGCGTATGATTGGGAAGGGTTTTCTTTTGTATCTTTCCTTTGTGAGGGATGTGGGAACTGAGACTCCCAGTATTGATTCTGTCCTAGTTTTGATGAATTTCCCTGATGTATTTCCTGCAGACCTGTCGGGCATGCCACTAGACAGGGATATTGATTTTGATATTGACCTAGTGCGGGGCACTCAGCCTATTTCTATTCTACCGTATCGTACGGCACCAGCGAAGCTGAAAGAGTTAAAGGAGCAGCTTCAGGAACTCCTAGATAAGGCGCTTATTCAGCGTAGTGTGTCACCTTGGGGTGCGCCGAGAAGAAGGATGACACTATGAGAATGTGCATTGATTATAGGAAATTGAACAAAGTAACAGTTAAGAACAAGTATTCTTTGCCTCGCATTGATGATTTATTCGACCAGCTTTAGGGAGCGAAGGTATTCTCCAAGATTGATCTTCACTCGTGTTATCACCGGTTGAAGATCAAAGATTCATATATTCTTAAGACAGCCTTCAGGACTAGATATGGTCACTATGAGTTCCTGGTTATGTCTTTTGGGGTGACCAAATACCCAGCAGCATTCATGCATATGATGAACAGCGTGCTCTGGCCTTATCTTGACTCATTTGTCATAGTTTTCATTGATGATATCTTGGTATATTTGCGTAATCAGGAGGAGCACGCGGAGTATTTGAGGGTGGTGTTGCAGAGATTGAGGAAGGAGAAGCTCTATGCAAAGTTCTCTAAGTGGGAGTTTTGGCTCAGTTCTGTAGCATTCTTGGGACATGTGGTGTCCAATGAGGGTATTCAGGTCGACCCAAAGAAGATAGAGGCGGTTCAAAGTTGGCCCAGACCGTCCTCGGCCACAGAGATTCATAGTTTTCTTGGTTTGGCAGGCTATTATTGCCGGTTTGTTCAGGGATTCTCATCCATCGCATCACCCTTGACTAAGTTGACTCAAAAGGGTACTTCATTTGTATGGTCGGACGAGTGTGAGGAGAGTTTTCTGAAGGTCAAGACAGCTTTGACCATAACTCCAGTACTAGTTTTGTCATTAGCTTAGGTTCATATACCGTGTATTGTGATGATTCGAGAGTAGGGATTGGTTGTGTGTTGATGCAGGAGGGTAGAGTTATTGCTTATGCATCTCGTCAGTTGAAGCCCCATGAGAAGAACTACCTCGTTTAAGATTTGGAGTTTGCTGCCATAGTTCACACATTGAATATTTAGAGGCATTACTTGTATGTCGTATCTTGTGAGGTATTCACTGATCATCGTACTCTTCAGCATTTATTCAAGCAAAAGGATCCTAATTTGAGGCAGCGGAGGTGGTTGGAGTTGCTTAAGGATTATAATATCACTATATTGTACCATTCGGGGAAGGCCAATGTGGTAGCCGATGCTTTGAGCTGAAAGGCAGTAAGTATGGGGAGTTTGGCATATATTTCAGTTGGGGAGAGACCTCTTGCGGTTGATGTTCAGGCCTTAGCCAATCGGTTCGTGAGGTTGGATATTTTGGAGCTCAATCGGATATTAGATTGTGTGGTTTCTCGGTCTTCCCTATATGAGCGCATCAGAGAGCGCCAACATAATGATCCACATTTACTCGTCCTTAGGGATAGAGTTCAGCATGATGATACCAGAGATGTGACCATTGGAGATGATAGGATATTGAGGATTCAGAGCCGAATTTGTGTGCCCAATATGGATGGGCTTCGGGAGTTAATTCTGGAGGAGGCCCATAGCTCACGGTATTCTATTCATCCAGGAGCTATAAAGATGTATCAGGATCTGAGATAGCATTACTGGAGGCGGAGAACGAAAAAAGATATTGTGGGATTTGTAGCTCGGTATCTCAATTGTCAGCAGGTGAAATATGAACATCAGAGACCGGGTGGCTTGCTTTAGCAGATGGTTATTCCTGAGTGGAAGTGGGAGAGGATCACTATAGATTTTCTAGTTGGACTCCCTCGGACTTTGAAGAAGTTCGATGCTATTTTGGTGATTGTGGATAGGCTGACCAAGTCCGTGTACTTTATTCTTATCTGTACTACTTATTCTTTAGAGAGGTTGGCAGAGATATAAATTTAGGAGATTGTTCGGTTGCATGGTGTCCCAGTTTCCATCATATCAGATCGGGGAACTCAGTTTACTTCCCAGTTTTAGAAGTCTGTTCAACGAGAATTGGGCACTCAGGTATAGTTGAGCACAGCTTTTCACCCTCAGACGGACGGGTAGTCCGAGCGCACCATTCAGATATTGGAGGATATGCTATGCACTTGTGTTATTAATTTTGGAGGGTCATGGGATCAGTTTCTACCACTTGCAAAATTTGCTTATAACAATAGCTACCAGTCGAGTATTCAGATGGCTCCATATGAGGCTTTGTACGGAAGGTGGTGTAGATCTCCAGTTGGTTGGTTCGAGCCCGGTGAGGCTAGGCTATTGGGGACAGATTTGGTTCAGGATGCCTTAGATAAGGTGAAGGTGATACAGGAAAGACTTCGCACAGCATAATCAAGGCAAAAGAGTTATGCTGACAGGAAGGTTCGAGATGTGTCCTACATGGTTGGTGAGAAGGTCTTGTTGAAGGTTTCGCCCACGAAGGGTGTTATGAGATTCGAAAAGGAAGGAAAGTTGAGTCCGCGATTCATTGGGCCTTTTGAGGTACTTTAGAGGATTGGGGAGATGGCTTATGAGCTTGCTTTGCCACCTAGCTTGTCGAGTGTGCATCCAGTTTTCCATGTTTCTATGCTCTGGAAGTATATTGGAGATCCGTCTCATGATCTGAATTTTAGCCCTGTTCAGTTGGTGGGTGATTTGACTTATGATGTGGAGCAAACAACTATTTTGGAGCGTCAGGTTCGGAAGTTGAGATCAAAAGATATAGCTTCAGTAAAAGTGCAGTGGAGAAGTCGGCCCGTGGAGGAGGCTACCTGGGAGACCGAGCGGGAGATGCGAAGCAGATATCCTCCCCTGTTTGAGGCTTCAGGTACGTTTCTTGACTCATTCGAGGACGAATGTTTGTTTTAGTTGGGGAGGATGTGACAACCCGGCCGGCCGTCTCATGAGTTACCGGCCCATTTATGCCATTTCTGCTTTTTATTGCGTTGTTCATCTATGTTTTGAGGTATCGGTTGGTTGGATTGAATCCGGGTTGGTTTTGGTGAGGTTTGAGACACTTAGTCTCTTTTAAGAAAGCTTAAGTTGGAAAAGTCAACCGGATGTTGACTTATATGTTATAGGGCTCGGATGTGAGTTCTGATGGTTCGGTTAGCTTCGGGAGGTGATTTATGACTTAGGAGTGTGATCGGAATGGGTATTGGAGGCTTGGAGTAGATTTAGGCTTAAATTGGCGAAATTGATATTTTTGGCGATTTTTGATTGATAGGCAAAATTTTGATCTAAGGGTCCGAATGGAATTCCGAGAGTTATAGTAGATACCTTAAGTCATTTGGAATGTGTGTGCAAAATTTCAGGTTATTCGGACGTGGTTTGGTTGGGTTTTTTATCAAAAGCGGAATTCGGAAGTTTTTAGAAACGTAGGCTTGAATCCGAGGTGTTTTGGCTGAATTAATGTTGTATGATGTGTTTTGATGATTGGAACAAGTTTGAATAAGGTATTAGGATATGTTGGTGCTTTTGGTTGAGGTCTCGGGGGCTCGGGGTGATTTCGGGTGGTTAATGGAGAGTTGGATATTTGTGGAAGCTATAGATTTTTCTGCATCTGGTATTTCCGCACCTGCGGAAAAGGGACTACATGTGCGAGGGTCGAAGCTACAGATGCGAGATTGGGGCTGGCGAGCAGTTTCTGTAGAAGCGGTCAAGATGGCTGCATCTGCGAAGCCGCAGATACGGAAGTACTATCGCAGATGCGATTTTGAGCCTTAAATGAAAAACCGTAGAAGCGGTGGTTTGGCCGCAAATGTGGTACCACAGAAGCGGGGCCTTGGACCGCAGATGCGGAAAGGCCTAGGCAGACCATATATGTTATTTCATTTCGCGATTTTGGGTTATTTCACCATTGTTGCCTTTGACCTTGGAGCTTTTTGGGCGATTCTGAAGAGAGAAATCAAGAGAGGTTTGTTCGAGGGGCCATATTTCGAGTGATTCTTTGCCCGAGGGGCCCTATTATGTTGTTTCTACTATTTCACTCTTCTTTTATATAAGTCTCTGTTGGATATATTGCTAAATAACTGATTTCAATGTTTCAAAATTGGAAATGATGATTCTTTTGACGGAACTGATTTTAAGGTTATATGTTTTAGAACTGC
Source organism: Nicotiana glauca (assembly GCA_026770625.1). NCBI lineage: Eukaryota > Viridiplantae > Streptophyta > Magnoliopsida > Solanales > Solanaceae > Nicotiana > Nicotiana glauca. The sequence goes on along the minus strand of MU780409.1, from coordinate 71,666 downwards.
TCTTCACTGCTTTCAGTACCTATTTACTTTAGTTACTTACTGAGTTGGCATACTCACGTTACTCCATGCACCTTGTGTGCAGATTCAGGTGCCCGAGCGGCCGAGTGAGAGCTTTTTAGTTGTTCAGCATTTGTCGGGGATTTCGAGGTAGCTGCATGGCGTTCGCAGCCCTGTTTTTTTCCTTCTATCCGGTTATTTTCCGCATTTTTCTAGACATTTGATGTATTAGGCAATCAGACTTGTATTAAAGGCTCTGGACTCGTGACACCATATTGTTGGGGCTGTGTAGTTATTGTCATTTTTACCTTCCATATATTTTCAGCTATTTTAACGTTTATGATGAATTTCGTATTTTAAAACTTGTGAAAGAAAAGGCTTAATGTTAAAGTGAAATGGGTTATGGTTAGTTGAATGGTTGACTTGCCTAGTAATGTGATAGGCGTTATCATGACCGGTAATTGGGGTCGTGACAATTTAGACATGTTAGGGAAACACAAATTGTGATAAATTCTCTAGAGGCAAGTAATCACTAAATGAATATGGAATTAAGTGAGACAAGGACATGATGAGGGACATATTAGCAGGGAAGCATGTCACAGATTGTCAAAAATGTGAAGCAGTCATTGGAGGAACTCAAAGTAGAGTAGGAAAACAGACTTAGGTTGATCAGTAATGTAGACATTCAGGTTTTGATCAATAGACTAATATGAACTTAAAAAGATTTAATGCAAGTGCAAAACTAACAAAGTTTCATACAGGAGTAGCCCAGAATACATTAGCTAAATGAACTTAAGTGTGTTCAAATTAAGGGTGCACTGTGGGCCGGGCCCATCCTGGGACCGCCCCTGGATCGCGGGCCGAACGGGCCTAATAGGCCGGTCCCAAATGGTACTCCAAGTCCGTAGCGGGCCGGTCTTGGACATTTAGCCCACGAGCCCGGGACTGCTAAGCCCAGGACCGACAGGTGGGCCTAACGGGCCTCAACGGCTATAATTTACAAAAAAAAAAAAAATTAAATGACCAACGGTCAGATTTTAAAATCTAGCCGTTGGCCATCAAAAAAGAGTTGTATGGGACTTTAAAAAATAGTCATTTGGCCTCCAAACTTTATTTTAATCCTAAAATTTATATAATTACACTTTTTCCCAATTCTCAACTATAAATACCCCCTCATTCTTTCATTTTTACTCGCAAATTCATCAATCTCTCTCAATCTATATCTAATTCTCTTCTATAATTACTTACTTTATTATTGCAATTTTGTGAAAAATTGTAAAGTTGGTGAATTGAAGTATTCAAGTCTTCAACGATTTTCAATTTTCAAGAAGTTGTTCGTCAATTCGGTAAACTCGTTCCAACTCTTAAGTTTTAAGAATATTTTTTTTTGTTTTAGTTTGCATAAGAATAATTAATATGGCATTTTCTTTGAAAAAAATATTTGGTGGTAGGAAAAAATCTAAAATTGGTAAATCTAGTCGCCAAGCTACTACCCTTCCCCCGACTCCCCGACCCAGATCTGTTATCCGTCCTCCTGCACCTATTATTCTTGATAGTGATAACCCTTATTTTCAATTTTTCGATAGTCAATTTTGCCATGATGTTGCACCAGGTCAACAATTAAATGATAAAGTTATGAATGCTCTTTATCCTAATGAAACTATTTTTGAAAATGATGATGTAGATGAAACCTAACCGGATTTAGATGATACACCTACTAGTCCTGTTAGTAACCCAACTGATGCCCCGCCCGACCCACCTATAGAAACCCCTACTTTTAATAGACAACCTTCTAAACGCCCCGAAACATCACTTGTTTGGAATTTTTTTACTCAAGTAAAAGAACAAAATAAGGCTAAGTGTAAAACTTGTGGGAGATTGCTGGCACTTAAATTTACTGGAGGCCGTAGCGGTACGGGTAGTTTGACTAGGCACATAAAAACACATCCTACAGATAAAGCTAAATATTTTCAAATGAAAGCGCAGCTAGAGAGGACAAGTGTAGATACTATGGTTAACCCTAGTACAGGTTCAAATCTAGTTCAACCAGGAATTAACACTGTGACCGGTGGTATTTTATATTACGATCCAAATAAAGATCGTGAATAATCAGCAAAGATGGTTACCGTTATGTGCTTACCCTATAGTTTTCCTTCTAACCCTCACTTTGTGCATTATATTAGAAATTTTTTTAATCCTACTTATAAAGGTTGGCCTCGCGATATAAACATGACTATGAACAATGTTTGCTGTATTTGTTTACTCATATAAATTGTCGGATTGCTATTACTACTGATATTGGTAGAAGTAATAATGACTATAATTATCTAACTGTTACAAGTCATTGGATAGATGAGGAGTGGATAATGTAAAAATGCATTATTGCTTATAGAATAATAAATTCACGTCACATAGGTAAGTTTATTGCTAACACTGTTGCAAATATTTGTAGATATTTTTGCATTAGAGATAAAATAATGGCAATTTCTATGGATAATGCTTCTAGTAACACTAATGCTATAGGCTTGCTTACAACAACACTAAATCCTGCATTTAGTAATTGTTTCCATGTTAGATGTGTTTGTCATATTTACTATTTAATCATCGGTGATGGTATGAGAATTTTAAATTTAGAAATTGAAAAGGTCAAAATGGCTTTTAATTGGCTTTTTTATTCAAACCGTAGAAGTAGACTTAGAGAGTATTTTAAAAAATGTGATGAATTTGGCCTTAGAGAAAGAAAGGTTCCTAAAGCTTGTCCGACTAGATGGAATTATATGTACGAAATTTTAGTAGTTGCATATGAATATAGAAACCCAATTAATGCAACGTTTAATGCTCGTGTTGGTAGTGACGATTATGATGAAATCCTTACAAATCAAGATTGGAATAATGTAAAAATTCTTATAGATTTTTTACACCAATTTCAAGCTACAAATGAATTATCTGGGCAATATTATTCTACTATTTCAAACTGTTTAGTTTATATTGCAGCACTATGTGATTTGTTTGCTGATTTTTTAGAGGGTGGGGAAATTTATCAACTTGGTATAAATGTATGAAAGAAAAGTTTAAAAAATATTTTTTCCCTATCCCCCCTATTTATGGTGTTGCTGCCATATTAAATCCTACCATGAAATTAGGAGGTCCTCACTTTTGGTATTCAAATATTTATAAGGCTTTAGATCTTTCAAATGAGGAATTTGCTACACTTGCATATGCAAAAGCCTCAATTAAAATAAATGCTCAAACAATTTATAATGCTTATCAACAAGCCTTAGATAATGCTAGGCCGAATGTTCCAACTCCTACTTCGTCTAGTTCACAATTGTCTAAAAGACATGCGGGCCTAAAAGCACTTAGTTCTTGGATGGAGTTTAGGGGTTCTCAAGGTGATAATATAGATGATACTTCACATCTAAATGAGCTTCAAGTTTATTTGTCGCAGGGCCTTGAAAAGGAGAATCCAGGCGGCACCTTTGATCTTTTGGAATGGTGGATGGCCAGAGAAAAATATTTTTCGGTTCTTGCAAGGATGGCTCGGGATATTTTATGTGTTCAAGCTTCAACAGTGGCATCTGAGAGCGCTTTCAGTCAAGCAAGACTTCAAATAGGTGATCATAGAGTGTCTATAAGGGAGAGCTTGGAAAAATCAGTACTCTTCAGAGATTGGATCCGCTCGGAAAGAAGAAATTTTGGACTTGCAGAATCACAACCGGAGATAGACGAAGCTTATGAAGAAATGTTAGCGGAACTTGCGGAGGATGCTGCTTCGCCCGGAAGCGGTAATGAATAAGCTTTTTTTCCGCCACCACCAACGGAACCTCCTCCGAACCTCGAAGGATTTATGAAATTTGTTAGAGATACTATGTAGATTATGGTGTAACTTGTACTTTGGCACATCTTCTTTAGTTTTTTTTTTCCTTTTAATGGTGGTATTAGCACCTTGTTGTGCTCATTCCATTGGGGGAGGAAGACTAAGAAAGATATGCCACTTTTGTTAATAAAAATTATAAGACATTCCCTTGAATATCTCTTTGCAATATTTTTTTTGTCTATAACTTACAATTCTATATAAGCTATAATATACTACAAGAAATTATATAAGGAAATATATATACATAACATACTATATATACTACACAATATATATATATATATATAAGTCGGAACCGTATAACTACTTGAAGTGGAGGCAATATCAGCAGTAGTAGTCTCCTTGCTTATTTTCTTTATCAAAATCGTAAGCTCATCAAGTTTTTTATCAAGAGAACTGATATGTTCTCCTAAAACTTTAACGTATAAGCTTAAATAATTATTTTGAGAGATGAGATTATTAATCTCTTCAATACTGGCTTGACCTACCTTTGTTTCAATAAATTTTTGAAAAGCTGAAAAAGTAATACCTGTATTATTAGGTAAAACAAACGGGGCCTGAGGAGGATATAAAGATTTGGTAATATTACCGCTACTATCTTGATAAGATCTCGTTAAAATATTAACGTAAAGTGGTAAATAGGTGGTTATAAACCATGGAACGAAATACATAATTTGATTATGTAAAGCACAAGTTTCGTAGAACTCTTGAAAAATATTATTTAAATCATCTTTACTATAAGTTTCGAAAAAACAATTTTTAAACTGGTTCCATTTTTCACTATAACATTCTTTCTGAATGAATTTACGTGCCAGGGATCCTGGGCTAAAATCAATCTGGTGTGGAATCATTAAGTACTATTAGGGTCGAATTTCATTTCGGACGGAGAATGAATATCCTTATCAGAAATATTATTACTATCCTGAATAATATTTGTTTGGGGGTTAATTTTAACCCTTTCAACATAATTATTACTATCTCCACTGGAGATAGCATGCAGTGATGTTGCATGCTTTCGGGCTGGTCCATAGACTAGTTCAACAGGAGAAATATATTGAACAACCAGTAAAAGTCTATGACTAGAAAATGAATGTCTATTATAAATAGAAATGCACGTGATGAAAACAAACGTTCCTACTAGGGATCCGGCATGAGGCTTTGTTATACTAGGTTTAAAACCTGGGTTTATTGTTCTAGACCTGGCTTACCTGAGCGGACAACTCGAGCTGAGGGGGGCAACGTACCGGGAATACAGAAGCTTCACCGGCTTTGCAACTTGTCCGAACCTCGTTCTAAAATGTGATAAGACTCTAGATAGAAGAGAAGTCACACGAAATGCACCCTTCTCCATGATTTAAAAGACTCAGAGAGAGGGAGGGTTTCGTAGCAATTTATATATACAATTCACCAAATATCAAAGCGGTAAAGCATTTAGCACATTAGGATGAAACATGTAGGAAAATTAGATAAAGCCAAGTATAACAGTTATTCTAAGCTCGAATTCTTGAACCCTGAACCGAAGTTCTGGGTTCGTAGTCCCCAGCAGAATCGCCAGAGCTGTCATACCTCCTTTTTACATGCCACCCCGAAGGATAATGTATAAGAGAGTTTTTCCATTTAAAGTGACATTATTCGAAATGAGATTATTTATTTGTTTAGAGTCGCCACTTGGGATAGGTTTGGCTTTTGGTGTCTCAAGTCACTGGTTTATCTTGAATCCCAAATCGAGAAAAATTTTGACTTCCCGAATGGAGTCTACGAACCAGAAATTCTGAATAAGGAATTCTGTTGACCCGGGGGAAGGTGTTAGGCACCCCTGAATCCCGTAGTTCTACCGCGGTCGCTTAAACTATTATAATTGGCTAAAATCTAATTTTAATACACGTTATCTATATTGCAATTTTTAGAATTATTTACCACTTTTAATTAAATTTTTTAAGAAACTAAACGTCGTTTAAAACATGTTTTTGGATCACGTTACATGAAATGCACCCGGATCCTTGACACATTTTATTCAACGTTTGGGATTTGAATTTGGGTCACATGAAATGCACACCCGAATTTAGGAAGGTAAGATTATTAAAGAACGCGCCTAAAGTGACTAACGTATTATTAATTTTGCGAGAGGCCATGAAAATTCGGTAAATGGCACGTCCCGAGTTCTAAATATTTTTATTGAAGTAATTAAATAGGGCCACGCAATTTGTGAATTTTGTTTAGCGCGGCGTACCTCATTTTATTTTAAAGGCTGTCCTAAAGGGACTATTGTTCTCTATTAACGATTGTCTCTAAAGGCCTAATTTATTCACATTGTTAATAAACTACCATTAATAGCATTCAAGGAATTTGGGCCTCAAGTTCAAGTCCACACTTAAACAAAAGGACAACCTCTTAATTCAAATGTGTTACTTAACTTGGAAGAACCAAAATTACACTATAGAATTTAACCAATAACTTAAAACAAAATTTCAAATTCTTTAGCATATTGGGCCTTAAAACTAGCCCAGGTATGGGGCAATCCAGTCAGATTTTTAATTGTTGCCCAGTTGTGGGCCTCTGCGCAGGCCCAAATGGAGAATGAAATAGAGTAAGAAACCTGAATCGAGATCCCTGTAGTCTCATTATTTGTTTTTGACTAGGCCTGTTATTAATATAACTGGGCCCAATACCAAATTTTCAGCTATGAAGCTGACTCTTATATTTGGGCCTCCAACAGGCCTAACGTACTCATCTGGACAGCTTTATTATATAGGCCCAAGTGTAATGAATAGACCTTGAATTTTGGTATCTTTCTGAATTCTACACTATGATAATAGATGATTACTTTTAGGAATTGAAACAAGTTAACTTGACAATTCAACACATGCAACGGCTAAATGATTTAAATCAATGCAAATATGCAAACGACTAACAATTAAACTATTCCTAATCCGATTTTATGGTAATTAAGAAGTCCTGGAACAGCTAAAACAAAATGACAAATCTACTGGATTGTATATGTGCCAAAACAGATGAGTAAATGCTTCAATTTGTATGCTGATCTTAAATCTAACTTTCGCACTTGCATCTAGATTGTGTATGGCCTTATGAACAAACACGGCTCCAATTCAACATTTATGCTAGCATGATATCATATTTCAACTGAGATTGAGCTATACTATATTCAAACAAATCCTAAGAGCAATCCAAAAATATTCATACTATGCTGAAAGCCGTCCAAACAGCTTATTTACAAATTAGTCCAAAGTCCTATTAATACAAACAAAGTATTATGATATTACTTATGCAAAAAAAAATCTAAACTAAATGAGGCAGTGTTGAAATTCATGTAGAAGAACAGGCAATGCTTCATTATGCATTCTGCAAATCTGTTGTTCCAGTCATTACACGTTATTGGAGACCAAAAATATACCTGGAATTTGAATAAAAAATAAGAAGAAGGAAGAAATCAGCAGCAGTAACGAGTAACAGTCAAAAACCAATAGCAACAGGATCAATTTCAACCCAAAACAGTGTGAACAGCAGCCCAGGAATGATTTGCAGAAGGATAAACACCAATAAACAACTGAAAATAGATTGGACTGAACCAAAACACACTCGAAATCAACCCAGGAATCTAAGAACTTGAACCACTGAGATCTAAAGAGTACTCAAACAATTTTTCACCTTATATGAACTAAGAATTTGATTTAACAGCTGGAATTCAAACTTATCCTAAGAAAACCTCAATTAAATAGTTTTTTTTTTTGGAGTTTTTGTGCTATTTTTTGATTTTTTGAAGATCTAAGATCTAAAATGGACTTTTTCCTCTCAGATTTCACACCTTTGTTTTTGAATTTGAATTTCAAATTTTTTTTAGACTTCCAAAAACTGTTAAACAAGGCAATGAGCATGCCTTTTTATAGGCAAAGTCTAGGGTTGTCTTCAGATTGCTATTTTATACCCTAGGTCCCTCTTTTATTTTTCAGTTCTAGCTAATTAGTCCCTCATTTGTTGGCTTGTTGCCTAAGCTACACTACTAAGTTCTTGAAATTCTAATTGGAACCCATCTAGAATGTTCTAGGGGTTTCCAATTCAGATATTTGCAGGATTCCCTATTTCGAATTATCCCAATTACCCTTGAACTAAGTCTAAAATTACTACCTATGTTTACTAACCCCCAACCCTATTAACTTGGTCAAAACTGACCATAGTTAGTCAGTCAAGGGCTGGAAATTTCAACTATAACCAAACAATTCTAAAAATTGAATTAATAATCCTGCAATCTAATGAACCTGATTTAAATCTAATTAATGTGAATCCTAAGGCTAATTGTATCATTGAAAAGCAGTAAACAAGGTAAAATGTTATAGGAAAAACAGTAATACTCAAACAAACCTACGATTAATCAATTTAAACTAAACCCTTTTTTTAATCCTAAATTCAACAATTCAAATTGATCCACACAGCAACATTGATCATGAATTAGCATCAATATGAATCAAAGAAAACAAAAATCAGAAACTTAAACTAATCTAAAATACAAAACCTAGAATACTAATTTCTGCCTCAAAAAATGAAAATAGAGCATGGAATTCATCAGAAAACTAATTTTAAAAGTGAATGAAAGAAGGAAGAAAAGAAAAACTCACCTATTCATGGTCAAACAGGCTAGACTCCGATTCGAGCCTCGGAATAATGTTAATCATTTGTTCTTCACCAAGAACAAACGAAAACCATTATTTTGTGACTCGAATCCAACACTGGAACCAAGAAATTGAGAAGAATCCGAGCTATTTGAACTTCTAGGGCTATGCCATTCTTAGATTTGAAAAATGAGAAGATCTGGGATGATTTAAAATAAAATAGTTAGGGGTTTGGGAAGAGGGAAGCAAGGAGAGTATGGGGTGTGAATTTGGTGAGGTTTGGATGAGTTAGGGTTTTGGGCTGGGAGTTTTGATTCAATATTCGAAGAGCTTGGCGAGGATTCGAGGGAAACGGGGTATGGATTTAGAAAGAGGATGGAAAGGCGGTCAAGTGGTGTTAATATGGTACGGTTTGGGGGTGGCGCCACCATGGGCGGCGGAGGCAGCGACCGCTGTTTTACTTATTCGAGGGATTTGGAGGGGATTTGAGGGGAAAGGTGGTCAGATTCGGATTGAGGGGGAGGAGGAGGTTCCATGGTGTATTTTTGGGGTCGTTTGGAGACTTGCCGCCGGCGGAGGCAATTTCCGGCCGACGGCGGTGCTAGGGTTCATGTGTTAGGGGGTGTGGGAGACGACTATGAGAGGGGGTACGGGGGGTCTGACACTTATATATTTAAGAACCATTAGTTCCTGACCATCAGATAAAATAACCTAGACGGTCAGGATTTATTGAATGAAAAACGACATCGTCTTATTGGGGAGGGGTCTGGACCGGGTTGGCTAAGGATTTGGGCTGGGGTGAATCCGGGTTTAGGGGAGGGATTGGCTTGGGCTGATGTTATTATTTGAAAATTAGCCCAAAAATAGCTGGCCTGATCCTTTCTCTTTATTTTCTTTTCAATTACTCCCTTTTTTTTTTATTTAAATTCAACTCATTTTCATTTCATTTCTTCTTGATTTTTTTTTTGTTAAAAGCAAAGAAAATTAAAATTAAAGATAACAAAGACTTAAATTAGACTGAAATTAAACTAATTAATTTTCCTAAAACTAACTAAATCCCAATTTAAAAAGAAAACTAAACAAAAAATGTAAAATGACTATTTTTGTTATTTTTCTCTTATTTTGGTAATATTAATTAACTAATAAAATTAAAAAATATAAAATCGAATTCTAAATGCAAATGTGCTACTTTTGTATTTTTATGAATTATGCCAACTAAAAATGCACACAAAATACAAACAAACAAAAAAATATGCAATTAATTCCCTAAAAATTCAAATAATAAAAGAAAAGTCCTAATTCTAAGAATTCTATAGGAATAATTCAAGCGAGGCAAAATCACGTGCTCACAAACTTATCATTAAATTGAATACAAATCCTACAATCCGGATTTTGAGTAATGTGAGAAAATCCAGTATTTGACAAGTCATTAGATATCTGACTTGGGGATATAACCGAATTTAAAGTCCAAGTTGTTGGAAAGTTGATTTCTTCCCACATAATAGGTCTAATTGTGGTGACCTTAGACTTTGTAAAATTAGTTTCTACCAATATGGTCTGATCCGATGTATCGTACAACTTACATCGAGGATTTAAAGTAGATAACAATTTAAAATAAATCCTATAAGATAAACATATAAGTTCAGAACCAGGTGCATAATTATAACCATGCCTTTTCACGTTTAAAGTTAAAGCATCTAAAATATTAACATCAGAAAGAGATAATTGCAAATTGGGTTGAGTATTAAAATATACTGGACCATAAGCCGGAGTTCATAATTCCCTTCCAGATTTCTTATCCAGTGAATATTTAGAATCAAGATAAATTTTTATAAAGTGTTCTTTGAAGAAGATTTCTTAATTACCTTTTTAAAGGTAGTTAATCTTAATAAAGATTTACAAGGTCTCTATCACGACCCAATTCCCAAACACGGTTGTGATGATGCCTCTCGTGAAGACAAGGTCAGCCAACTAACCCCAATTCGTCTCTTTCAAAATATGTAAACATAAAGGAATAGCAAAAATACGATTAATGACATTAATTAACGATATTTACAACCCAACACTGCCCGACCGGGGTATCACAAGTCACGAGCATCTAGAAGGATTTTTGATACAACTACAAAGTCGTAATACATAGAACAAAATTTGGAATCAAAGGAAGAAGTCCGGTGCCGCGAACGCTGGCGGTCACCTTGCTCAGCTATGATAGCAAATCCTCAACCAGCTCAAACCCGCTACCGGGTAAACCAATACCTGCATCTGCACGCGAGGTGCAGGGAGTAAAGTTAGTACTCCAACTCAGTGAGTAATAAAGGTAAATAATAAATAACCAGTAAGAAACCACATAAAGTAAGTCATCATGCTATATAGTACAGTGTAACCCTTTGAGAAAGTAATGAAACCGTGAAATCTTTGGAAATATCTGGACTCGGTTTTAAACCTCTTTTGAAAACATCTTTTTCCAACAGTTAAGTAAATGAATGCAAAACAGATAGTGCAAGTATGCACATAAGTCAGCCCCTCGGCCATAGCACTCCATTAACAAATAACACCAGGGTATCAGGTAAACAGTACAAGGAGTAGCATGGATGCCAATGAAATGCGAGTGCTGGAATGTCATGACAGATAATACAAATAGGAACAAATGCATGAGTGCAATGCAATGCATATGACGGTACACTCCGGTACCCACTGCGGCGTGCAGCCCGAGCCATCCATATATTTAACATCGATGGTGCTCACTGGGGGTGTGTACAGACAACGGAGGGGTTCCTACGACCAAGTGCTATAACATCATAAGGCCTGAAAGCCTACTCACCTCTCCTGCGCTCACTGGAATGGAGTCAGACTCCGAAGGGGCTCCTACAGCCTAAGCGCAATATCAAGACATCTCGTGGCATCAAATCTAGGCCCTCGGCCTCATATCAATATAATACCGTTGCGGCGTACAGCCCGAGCCATCCATATATCCAGAATTCACTATAAGCCCCTCGGGAAGTTTTAAAACAGTAATTCACGACCCAAAATACCATTTAGAAAAATCATTTAAGTTTTCAAATCTTAGAAAAACGGCTGAGTTTACAAGATAGTACTAAAACATTGGACCGAGATCAAATGATATTCAAAGTAATGCGAAAATAGTGATATCAATCCCTGAAGGATTCACATAGTTGGCACAAAGCCCAAACATGGCAATCAGCCCAAATTATGATGATAACAAGTAGTTTCAGTCAAATACGTAGTAAGTTCATTAATCGGGACGGACCAAGTCACAATCCCCAACGGTGCTCTACCCCACGCTCGCTATCCGGCGTGTAAGTCACCTCAATACAGCACTATGATGTGCAAATCTAGGGTTTCAAACCCTCAGACTATCATTTACAGTCATTACTCACCTCGAACCGGTGAAATCTCAAGCTCGTGACGCCCTTGCCCCTTAAATCGGCCTCCACGCATGTCGAATCTAACCAAAATTAGAGCGAATACATTGCAATATGCTAAGGGAACAATACCCAATCAAAAATAATCGAAAAATAGCAAAAATCTCGAAACTAGTAAAACCCGAGCCCCGGGCCCACTTCTCGAAAAATTACAAAATTTACATCACCGGATTCCTCGTCTCGCCACGAGTCCATACATATCAAATTTACCAAAATCGGAGTCCATTTGACCCTTTAAATTCCATTTTTAAATTACAAATTTTCAAGCCCTAGCTTTACCCCCTTTTGATGAATTTCAACCAATTTCCATGCTAGATTTATCATAATCTCATGTATTTAGGCCAAGGGACTTATCTCCAATCGATTCTCAGTCGAAATCCCTCTTCAATTCCGTCCAAGAGCTCTCAAACTTGCTCAAAAATGGTGGAAATAACATAAGCCTCATGGAGCAAAACTGAATATAAAACTGTTCTGGCATCAGGGGTTTCCGCTCCAGCGGTCCCCATGCCCGCTTTCGCGTAACTGCTTCTGCGGTTATTGTCCGCTTCTACGGAGTTTCATTAAAACACCCAAGGCCGCTTCTGCGACATAATTTCCCCTTCTGCGGAACTACCCTACCAGGTCATAAGCCTTTTTTGCGATCCTCCTCACGCTTCTGCGGAACCGCTTCTGCGGTCCATTTCTACAAAAGCGAAAATACGAGGTACCAGCTGCAACCTGCAATTCCTCAACTTAAATTTCACCCCGATAGCCACCCGAAATCACCCCGAGGCCCTCGGGACCTCAACCAAAAGCACAGGCATGGTCCAAAACACATCCAACTACACAAAAATCCTCAATTCTCATCAATTTCAAGCCTAAGTTCTTCAAATTCTTCCGAAACTCGCATTCGATCAAAAATCCGACCTAATCACCTCCGAATCATCTGAAATTTTGCACACACATCAAAAATCACATAATGAAGCTACAATAACTCTCGAAATTCCATTCTGACCCTCGGATCAAAATCTCACCTATCAATCGGAAATCGCCAAAATACTAACTTCTCCAGCCTAATTCTACACCGGACCTCCAAAATGAATTCCGATCACACTCCTAAGTCACAAATCATCCCCCGAAGCTAACCAAATCACTGGAAAATACATCCGATCCCTCTAACTCATAAGTCAACGTCCGATTGACTTTTCCAACTTCAACCTTCTTTAAAGAGACTAAATGTCTTATTTCTTATCAAAACCAATCAAAATCAACTCTAACACACCAAATACCGATAACGAAATATGAAGAAGCATAAAATGGGGGAAACGGGGTGGTAACTCCTGAGACGACGGGTCGGGTTGTCACAGTCTCATTCTTGATAAATAATAGATGACCTCATGAATGAAGATTTTGATTTTTCAATACATGATTATGCTGACGAAACTAGAGATGATATGCTCGACTACTCTTTCTCTGAATAACATGAGTTGTTATATGTGCAGCATGGACCCCCCATGGGCCCGAGCCAGAGGAAGAGGAAGAAAGTCCTCCACCTCAGGAAGATCTCAATCGCAAGGATCGTTATATATATATATATATATATATATATATAGAGAGAGAGAGAGAGAGAGCCATGTATAAGCAATTTATATTAGTATATACATATATAGTTTACAAGAAATTGCCTTAAATAAAAAAAATTAGCCTGAAAAGAAAAAGTCAGTTAGGCCCGTATGGGACCATGGGCCTGGCCCATTTAGCCCGAGACCATGTGGGCTTAGGCCCGTCGTGGGCCGGTTCCACCCGTTAAGCCCGTGAAGCCCGGGACCGTTTGGCCCGGGACCGCCAAAAGATCGGCCTGCCTAAGCCCGGGACCGTTTGGCCCGTTTAGGCCCAGGCCCGGCCCAGAATACACCCTTAGTTCGAATTATTCACATGAAGCACATTCAAATAACAAAATCGATAGCTTTTAGGTAAAATTAAATACTAAGGAGGTTCAAACAAGTGTAAAGCTGACAAGGTCACACACAGAAGTAGCCCAGAACACATTAGCTCAAAAGAATCTAGATTATTCAAATTAGGTATAAGCATGTTTCAGAACTGGCCACATTAGGTGAAATTAAATGCTAAAGAGACTTAAAATGAGTGTAAAGCTAACAGAGTTCCACACAAAAGTAGCCCAAAAACACATTGAGTCATGCATTTCAGAAGTGAGAATATATGCAATCACAGGCACATAAGGACGAAACTGCAAAGCCAAGTATCTTACCAGTTAGACGGACAGTAAGAAAGAACAAAAAATTTCCAGAAGAACCCATTATCTTAATGCATCAAAAATAGCTTCAATGGAACCCCGGGCAATTCTCGCACCAAGAAAAGGTTGAATAAAAGAATATCAGTGGCTTTGGATTTCAGCCGGCCAAAACAAAGTACATAACAAGAGAATAACAGAACAAAGCTCCAATTTTTTATTGAAAATATATCGATTAAGGTCTGTCTTAAAGGGTAATGGGGAGGGATTTATATAGTAGTAAAAATTAAACACCCAAACAAGGAAAATTACCAATCAAACATGAGAAAGCAAAACATAACATGCAATCAAAAATCAATAAGGAAAAGAAAAAATCTCAAACCTTAGTTGGGTCCAGTTGCTTGAAAACGCAATTAAATGTGCAAATTGCTCCTTGTTGAGCGTATCTAGACGGAAAACCGCCTAAAATCCAAAGATTCAAGTCATTCAAGTCCGATTCCGTAAATGGTACTTGCCATAGTTAGGCAAGTACCTATGTGATACCATAAACGGACGACCAATAGCGGGATATGGCTAATAGGTAAGTAGATAGCAGGTGGAATCCATTTTTAGGCCGGAATCGGAGAGAATCATGCAACGGATACTAGGTTTTGGAGAAGAAGGGGGAAGGTTTGAGAGAGTGTAGAGGAGACTGTAAAGAGATGGGTGAGTCTCTAGGGTTTAGGTGGGGGAGTAATTAAAAGTGGGGGGTTAATCGCGGGCCGTTGATCTTAAGAGATCAACGGCCAGGATTTTAAAAGAAGGCAGCGCGGGTCTAAAATGGGTATCGACCGGGTTGGGTAGAAGGGTCGCATGTTTTGGGCTTGGTGTCTATTGGGCTAAAGATATTGGGCCAATTTGATCCAAAAACTAGTTTAATGGTAGGCTATTATTTAATTATACAAAATAATTTATAAAAATGCTTGGTAAATAAGTAAAAATATTATTTATACACTGAAATACTTAAAAATAATAACTTAGTATTATAAAGTCTAAAATTCTATTTTGACACAAATAATATAACTAAAGAGCATTTCTGTATAAGTATAGGCTATTACTGCAAAATTGTGCAAATAGCTTAAAAATACTAATGTAATCATAAAATGAGGTAAAAATATTTGAAACATATATTATAGGTTCAAATAATAATTTTAGGTAACTAAGTCATCATAAAATAATTTGAAGGAGTAATTAATAATTATTCAAGTAATTTAAATATAGGAAAATAAATTTGAAAGCTCTAAAAATTATGGAAAATTATAGAAAATACTCGTATAGGTTTGTAAGCCAAATAATGATGCAAAAATAAATTATCCGGGAATGATGAAAGAGTTATCGGGTAAAAAAAATGATGACCAATTTTGGCCGAATTGAGTGAGGAATGATGTGATTTGAAAAAATGGAGGCCGAACCCTGGTTCCTAAGTTGCCTACATATCCATAGTGTTATGGGAATCATACCATGTGTAGTTCTAGATCCAACGGTGAACGAAATCAATGGAGTTGTTATAGGAATGTTCGCATGTTTGGGAAAGGGTTCTTTTGGGTAGGATAGTATCTGATGAATTTATGCAGAGTCATGCATGTGAATCTGAAATGTTATGGATATATTGCTGAGCAAATATCCGAATGGTCATAGAGTGAAAGGTGGGTAATTGATGGTGGTTGGTTATGTTGGAAACAATTTCAGGATGTGAACGTTATGAACGGAAACTGGGGCGAAGATTGCTCTCGTTTGAAGAATGGTTACTTCATGGATTACCTGCAAAAGTTAAAAACGTGATGCATGCAAATATACATGGGTTATTGCGAGAATTTAAACATGACGCAAATTCTCTTTGGACCACGAAGGTTGTCTTTGGACGGTGAGGATGATGTCCTTAAATCATGACGTCCTGGGCCATGAAGCGTATGATAAGGGATTCAAAGGCCATGAAATGGTGTCCTCGGGTCATGAGGATGGTGCCTCTTGACTATGACGCCTTTGAATAATAATGTGCAATTTTAAGAAATCCTCATGCCATGGAATGGTATCTCCAGGCTATGAGGAGTATGTTTGGACAAAATGGCGATGATTCAACCCATGAAATGCATAGATATGATGCTTGGGCATATGCGAGATAAGACAAGACAAGGCTTAGTCTTGTGTAAGATGAGGGTAGCGCTTAGTCTAAGGTGAACAGAGGATAGTGTTAGGTCTTAGATAGAGAATGGAGATAAAATTTAATCTTATGCAAGGAGAAAGCAGTGCTTAGCCTTATGAAATCATGGAGGTGGTGCTTAGCCTCATGCAAGAAGAGGAGACCATGCTTGATCTCATGCAGGGAAAGGCTGTGCTTAGCCTTATTCAGTAGGAAGACAATGTTTAGCCTCATGCAGGAAGAGGAGACAATGCTTAGTCTTGATTCAAGGAAAGGCAGTGCTTAGCCTTATGCAATCAAGGAGGTAGTGCTTAACCTCATGCAAGAAGAGGAGACAACGGTTAGTCTCGTGCAAATAAGGGAGGCAGTTATTAGCCTCATGCGAGAAGAGGAGACAATGCTTAGTCTCATACAATTAAGGGAGATAATGCTTAGCCTCATGCAAGGGAAGTGTCACGACCCAAATTCCAAACCCAAACGTGATGGCGCCTCTTGTGAAGACAAGGCCAGCCAACTAACCCAAATTATCTTTTTAACAATTATTAAACATAATGAATAGAAAATACAACTTAATGGCATTAAAACCGTTAATTACCACCCAACACAACCCGACCGGGGTTTCACAAGTCACGAGTATCTAAAGAAGATTGAACACAACTACTGGGCTAATAACAATATTGTGAGCACGTGATTTTTACCCCAAGTAAAAGAATTCCAAAATCAAAATAAATAATTTTTGTTACAATAATTTGTGACTCGTGTGAGATATCAGTGTTGGTAAATTGGATGAACAGGGATAAAAGGGGGAATTAATTAGGAAAATGTCAAAAAATGGTAGAACAAATACTAGGAAAATTAAGAAAATAATAATAATAATAATAATAAATAAAAATATAATAAAATAATAATGTAACAAAAATAAATAATAAAATACAATCTAAAAATAATAAAATAAATACAAAATCGAAAATACAAAACAAAGTAAAATACTAAAATACAAATACTATATAAAAATTGGGCCAAATTTTAAAGAGATATATGTAATACAATAACGGACCAGGCCCAAAATTTTGACCCAGTCCGACCGGCTCAAAATAAGACGACGCCGTTTAGGTTTTTAGGATCTGGACCGTTGATTCAGCTAATCAACGGATCAGATGGAACGGTGTTTAAATAAATCAAACGACGTC
>MU780409.1:8284-52851 GCA_026770625.1 Nicotiana glauca | reverse complement strand
GTACTTTCACAATGTCGCAAGTCTTTCAAATAAATAAAAATTAAAGTTTATAAACAAAGGCACAAAATTTAGCATGTAATAAAATCAGATAAAAATAAAAACACAACAGTTAAAGCGACCGTGCTAGAACCACGGAATTCGGGAATGCCTAACACCTTCTCCCGGGTTAACAGAATTCCTTACCCGGATTTCTGGTTCGTGACTGTAATACAGAGTCAAACCCTTTCCTTGATTCGGGATTCAAACCGGTGACTTGGGACACCATAAATTTTCCAAGTGGCGACTCTGAATCTTTTAAATAAAAGAATCCCATTTCAACCGTCCTTTAATTGGAAAAACTCTTTTTTATTATACCCTTCGCGGGGTGTAAAAGCACGTAAAAAGAGGTGTGATAAATATAAAAAAAATAAAATCTGGAATCAAAAGATGAAGTCCGGTGTCGCGAACGCTGGCGGTCACCTTGCCCAACTACAGTAGTAATACCTTCAATCAGCTATTAACCCGCTTCCGGGTGAAAAATACCTGCAACTGCATGCGAGGTGCAGGGAGTAAAGTGAGTACTCCAACTCAATGAGTAATAAGAGTAAATAATAATTGAGCGGTAAGAAAACACGTAAAGCACTCCATCATGCTATATAGGGAAGTGCAACCCTTTGAGAAAGACAGTAAAACCGGGAAAATCCTTTAGAAAATATCTGGCTGAGTTAAAAACCTCTTTGAAAATATCCTTTTCCGACAATTAAGCAAATGAATGCAAAACAGATAGTGCAAGTCAGCACACAAGTCAGCCCATCGGGCACAGCACTCCACCAACAAATAACACCAGGGTATCTGGTCAATAGCGCAAGAAGTAGCATGGATGCCAATGAAATGTGAGTGCTAAATGTCATGACACGTAGTACAAACAGGAACCAATGTATGAATACAATGTAATGCATATGACTGCTGCGGCACACAGCCCGATCCGTTTGGGTACCCGCGCTCACTGTGGGGGTTCAAACTCCGAAGGGGCTCCTACAGCCCATGCGTAATATCAATATCACACCGCTGCGGCGTGCAACCCGATCTATCCTCAGTCCAGAATATGCATGTGAGCCACTAGGGCGATGTCAAGTAATAGTTCTCAGCTCTAAACGTTAGAAATGTAGTTTAAGTTTTAAAACCTTAGAGGTATGACTAGACATTTCAAAACAGTGTTTAACTCAAGACTGAAATCATTTAACATGCTAAGTATCATGGAAACGGTGATAATAATCCCTAAAGGATTCAAATAATCGGCACGAAGCCCAAAACATGGCAATAAGCCCAAATCATGATGATAACAAGTAGTTTCAGTCAAATACGTAGTAATTTAATCAATCGGGATGGACCAAGTCACAATCCCCAATGGTGCTCTACCCCACGCTCGCTATCCGGCGTGCAAGTCACCTCGATACAACACTATGATGTGCAAATCTGGGGTTTCGAATCCTCAGAATATCATTTACAAGTATTACTCACCTCGAACCGGCGAAATCTCTAGCTCGCGATGCCTTTGCCCCTTAAATCGGCCTCCGCGCGCATCGTATCTAACCAAAATCAGAGCGAATACATCACATTATTCCAAGGGAACAAAACCCAATCGACAATAATCAAAATATAGCAAAATTTCGAAACTAGCAAAAACCTGAGCCCCGGACCCGCTTCTCATACAAAACTTACATTACCGGATTCCTCGTCTCGCCACGAGTCCATGCATACCAAGAACTCCCAAATCCGAGCTCAAATGACCTATCAAATCCCAATTTGAAATATCAAAACTCAAGCCCTAGCTTTACCCCTTTTTAATGAATTTCAACCAATTTCCATGTTAAATCTAACATAATCTCGTGTATTTAAGCCAAGGAACTTACCTCTAATCATTCCTCCTTGAATCCCTCTTCAAAAATCACCTCAAAGCTCTCAAAGCTCGCTCAAAATGGTGGAAAATACATAACCCTCGCGGGTAAAATATAATTTAAAACCCTTCTGCCAACAGCGACTTTCGCTTCTGCGGTCCCGCTTCCGCTTATGCGGGACCGCTTCTGCGGCCAACTTCCCATTTATGCGGATTTTCATTTAAAATCTAACTTCTGCTTTTGCAGCTCCACATCTGCTTCTGTGGATCAATCAAAGCCGCTTCTACGACAAAATCTCTGCTCCTGCGGACCCGCCTTTGCGAACCATGTTTCGCTTCTGCGGAACCACTCCACCAGGCCAAGAACCGCTTTTGCGATATAACTTCCGCTTATGAGGATAGCTTTCTGTTTTTGCAGAAATTGCTCAACCTCAACCTTTTTCACCTGCGATACCTGGCTCCGCTTTCGCATAACCGCATCTGCGGTTTCCTTTCCGCAGATGCAGAAACACCTGCTGCAACCAAAAACCTGCAATTCCAACTTCAAATTTCCTTCCAATAGCCACCCAAAATCACCCCGAGGCCCCCGGGACCTCAACCAAAAGCACCAACACCTCCTAAAACATTATTCAAACTTGTTCCAATCCTCAAAATACATCAAACAACACTAAAATCATCAATTCATATCGGATCCAAGCCTAAGTTTCTTCAAAACTTTTGAAATGCGCATTCGATCAAAAACCCGACCAAACGATGTCCGAATGACCTAAAAATTTGCACACATATCCCAAATCACCCAAAGAAGCTACAACAACTCTTGGAATTCCATTTCGACCCTCAGATCAAAATCTCACCCATCAACTGGAATTCGCCAAAATACTAACTTCGCCAATTCAAGCCTAATTTTATACCGGACCTCCAAAATTACTTCCGGCCACGCTCATAAGTCACAAATCATCCCCCGAAGCTAAATGAATCACCGAAAATCACATCCGATCCCTATAACTCATAAGTCAATGTTAGGTTGACTTTTTTCCAACTTAAGCCTTCCTTAAAGAGACTAAGTGTCTCATTTCTTATCAAAACCAATCCAAATCAACTCTAACACACCACATAACGATAAAAAACATGAAGAAGCGTAAAATGAGGGAAAATGGAGCAGTAACACATAAGACGACGGGTCGGGTCGTCACAGGACGATGAGACAATGCTTAGTCTTGATGCAAGGAAAGGCAGTGCTTAGCCTTATGCCCTCACGCAGGAATACGAAACAATGCTTAGTCTCATGCAATAAAGAGAGACAATGATTAGTCTCTTGTAGGGAAAGTCAGTGGTTAGCCTTATGCAAGAAGATGCGATGAGTGACAGTGAGAAATTAAGGTATTTCTTAACTGGAGGTGTTTGCACTAGATAATTTGTTGTCTTGATGTATTTGTGAATGTTGTTGTCTTATCGTGCTTACATCCAAAGAAAATTTGTGAGTTCTGTGGGGGAAGGTTGGTTCGTGCTTTTGTCTTCTTGCTTTGCCTTTGCTCCTGTCTTGAGATCCTATTTGATTTACCCTGGGCAACATCTGGCTATCATAGAAACAAAGTTTTCGAAAAATATACATGCGTTTGATAAATATAGTTATTTGAAATGTAGTAGTATGCGATATCAAATAATTTAGATAAACCGGCGACTATGACACATTTCAGTGACAATGCGACCTCCTTGCCTTAGAATTTTGAGGGTCCCCCTCAAAATTCTGCCCCAGTTTAAATGCAATACTTTTGGCCGTTTCGCGTATGACGAATTTTGGCTGAACTTGCTTTATAATTTTGAGGGTCCTCCTCAAAATTCTACCCCAGTTTCTGATCATGGAAAAATAAAGATTTTATTAAGATGTGGCCGAATTCACAGGGCTGCCTATGTATCCCCTCTTAAATGGGAATCAGGTGAAGAGTAGTTTAGTTACATCAAGTGAAGAAATGTAAACAATCCTAAACATAGTATATTTTGACTGCGTCTGAGTTGATAGGTTTTGGCCAAATCTCTCTGTCCATTTCTTCAAGTATGAGTGCTCCTCCTATTAGTACTCGATAAATCATATAGGGACCTTGCCAGTTGGGTGAAAACTTCCCTTTAGCTTTATCCTGATGTGGGAAGATTCGCTTCAACACCAACTGCCCCGGTGTGAATTGCCTTGGTCTGACCTTTCTATTGAAAGATCTTGTCATTCTGCTCTGGTAGAGTTGACCATGACATACTACGTTCATTCTCTTTCCATCAACGAGGGCCAATTTTTCATAGCGGCTTTGTACCCATCTAAGCTCGACTTCTTGTATGATTCTTAGAGAAGGGATTTCTATTTCAGTAGGGATGACCGCTTCAGTACCGTAAACCAATAAGTAAGGAGTTTCCCAGTTGATGTGTGAACCGTAGTTCAATATCCAAGCAAAGCAAATAGCAACTTCTCGTGCCATTATTTGTAATTATCTACCATTTTCCTCAGTATCTTCTTGATGTTCTTATTGGAGGCTTCTATATCTCCATTCATTTGCGGCCTATATGCTGTGGAATTCTAATGCTTGATCTTGAAGGTCTCATACATAGCCCTTATCAGATCATTATTAAGATTGGCAGCGTTGTCGGTGATGATTGGCTCTGGAACTCCGAACCGACCAACAATGTGACCCCGAACAAAATCTGCAATGACCTTCTTAGTTATAACTTTGTAAGATGCAACTTCAACCCATTTTAGGAAATAGTCTATGGCCACTAGAATAAATCTATGCCCATTTGAGGTAGCGGGTTCGATTGGACCGATGACATCCATGCCCCAAGCGGATAAAGGCCAAGGTGCACTTGTTGCATTGAGTT
The DNA here is from genome assembly GCA_026770625.1 of Nicotiana glauca. Taxonomy (NCBI): domain Eukaryota; kingdom Viridiplantae; phylum Streptophyta; class Magnoliopsida; order Solanales; family Solanaceae; genus Nicotiana; species Nicotiana glauca. The sequence goes on along the minus strand of MU780409.1, from coordinate 48,113 downwards.
TATTGGGTCGCACTCGTATCATATCAGCATGTATCTAGCATTGGTGACACTTCTGGACATACTTGATGCAGTTTGTTTCCATAGGCATCCATAAATTCCCTGCTCTTACTATTTTCTTGGCTAAGACAAAACCATTCATGTGCGGACCGCAAGCTCCGGCATATATTTCCTAGAGCAATCTAGAATCTTCCTTGGCATCGACACACCGTAGTAACCGCAGGTCAGGAGTCCCTTTGTATATAATTCCTCCGCTTTGAAAGAAGTGGTTATCTAACCTTCAGAGTGTGCGTTTCTGAGTATGAGTTGCGTGCTCCGGATACTCTCATTTTGTCAAGTATTCTTTGATGTCGTGGAACCATGGATTTCCATCACTTTCTTCTTCAACATGAGCATAATAAGCTGGCTTCTTATGAATTCCTATTAGTATAGGTCGATAAAATTCTTGTCTGGGTGTTGTATCATAGAAGATAAAGTGGCCAATGCATCTGTGAACTCATTCTGAATCCTCGGAACATGTTTGAATTCTATCTTCATGAACCTCTTGATCAGCTCTTGTACATAGTACGTATATGGCAATATTTTGGTGTTCTTTGCCCATTCTCCTAAAACCTGATGCACCCAGAGGTCAGAATCTCCAATCACCAGTAACTCCTGAATATTTATTTCAATGGCCAACCTTGAGTCCCAAGATGAAAGCCTCATATTCTGTCATGCTGTTGGTGCATGGAAACCTGAGTTTTGTAGATACTAGATAGTGTTGACCCATTTTTTATACTAAGACAGTTGTGATACCCACTCCTTTAAAGTTTGCAGCTCCGTCGAAGAACATTCTCCAACCATCGTATGCTTCGGTGATATCTTCTCCCACAAATGATACCTCCTCGTTGGTAAAATACGTTTTCAATGGTTCGTATTCTCCGTCTATAAGATTTTTTGCCAAATGTTCTGTTAATGCTTGCCCTTTGACCGCCTTCTGAGTTACAAAGATGTTTCAAACTCACTCAACAATATCTACCATTTTGCTAACTTTCTCGTATGAATGGGTTTCTAGAAGATGTATTTCAGCAGGTCCATCCTTGATATGAGATATGTGGTGTAGGCACAGAAGTAATGCCTCAACTTTTGAGCTATCCATGTCAAAGCGCAGCAGGTGCGCTCCAGTAAAGAGTACCAAGCTTCGTAAGGTGCGAATTTCTTACTCTGATAACATATTGCATGCTCCTTTCTTCCAGTCTCGTCATGTTGTCCCAGAACGCAACCAAAATCCCCATCTAGTACGGACAAATAAAGCAGCAAAGGTCTTCCTCGTTCTGGTGGGACCGAAACAGGTGGTTTAGATAAATGCTCCTTGATTTTGTCGAAGGCTTTCTGGCGTTCTTCAGTCCAGCTTGTTGTAGCATCTTTCTTTAGCATTTTGAAAATCGATTCACGGATCACGGCTGATTGTGATATGAAATGGTTGATGAAGTTGAGATGCCCTAAGAAACTCATCACATCTTTCTTATTTTTTAGAGGCAGCAAGTCATGGATAGCTTTGACCTTTGACGAGTCCAATTCAATCCCTCGTGGCTAACGATGAACCCTAGTAATTTTTCGGTAGGGACTCCGAAGGCACACTTTACAGGATTCAGTTTTAGATTGTACCTTTGAAGCCGATCAAAGAATTTCCTCAAGTCTGCTATATGATCTGTGCTTCTTCTGGATTTGATGATGATGTCATCCACGTACACCTTTATTTCCTTTTGTATCATGTCATGGATCTCATGTAGGTGGATCTGACATTCTTTAAACCAAACAATATTATTTTATAGTAGTACATCCCCCATGGCGTGATAAAGGTTGTCTTTTCGGCGTCCTCTTCCTCCATCCAGATCGGATGATACCCCGTGAAGCAATCCACAAAAGACTAGAGTTCATGTTTGGCACAGTTGTCGATCAGTATATGCATATTTTGCAACGGGAAATCATCTTTTGGGCTTGCCCTATTTAAATCTCGGTAATCAATACATACTTTGACTTTCCCGTCTTTCTTTAGAACCGGTACGATGTTGGCCAACAAGGTCAGATAATCAACCACTCTGAGAACCTTGGCCTTGATTTGCTTAGTGACTTCCTTTTTTATCTTCATACTCATATCCGACTTGAATTATCTGTGCTTTTGTTTTACTGGTGGACACATGGGATCGGTAGGTAGCTTGTGAGCCACTATGGATGTGCTCAAACTGGTCATATCTTCGTAGGACCATGCAGAAATATCTTTATACTCTTTCAGGAACCGAATGTATTCTTCCTTCTCTGATGTTACTGTTTCGGAGTCCCCTAAGTTAACTGCCTCGGTCTCGTCCAAATTAGACTTAGGCTTGTTTTCAAAATTTTCCACTTCTTTGACAATTTCCTCAGGTATTATATCATCTTCCAGATCCTCTTAATCACTATCCTTCTGTGGCGTTGTCTCATTACATGTCACAGTCATAGGTTCATCGGGATAAGTAATAATAATGTTGTAAAGAGAAAATGTAAAGTATAATAATAAATACTAAAAATAGCAATGCATTAATAAAATCTTGAAAACGTCAAACAAATACGGCTCGATGACTCGAGCAATTATTTCAAAACAAAATACTGTAAATGTCTTAGATGCTCATGAAATTGCTTTTAAAAATAACTGATACTAATTGCGAGGTTACTCAGGAACTCGACGGGCCCAGGATGGTGCAGCAGTCCAGTTCTTGAGAACATCTCCTTTCACTATGGTCTGAATAGTAAGGTCTTCCTCCTCCTCCTCCTCCTCATCAACTATCACACTGCAATCCATGTCTTCATCATCCTGAAACAGATTCCTTATGCCAGCTAAGGCTTTGTCCTCCTCAGACCCCCACATCATGTTAGCTTGGTGAAATGTTTGGTGTAAATGTGGTGCCGGTTGTTCCAACGGATAATAAGTACCTCACCATGGAGGCAACCAATTCTAGTATTCATGCCAAGTATATTCATACCCAAGCCTAAAAGTTGTACCATGACGCTTCGGTTGCACTGGTTTGGTGATCCCTTGGAGATTCTTGCCGAGACCCTTGCCAGGCTCATACCCCATCCACAACAATATGCTTTCTATCTTGTTTCTCCACCATTTGTCTTTGATGCGCTCAATGCAGCGGGATGTTTCTCCACCCAACTTCTTCCTGTTCTCGATGACTAGAACAGTTTGACTGGTATAATTGGGATTACTCCTATCTCCATGGATGATCACCTCCTGATGGTTCCATTCAAATTTCACAACTTGATGTAAAGTAGAAGCCACTACCCCAGCGACATATATCCAGGGTCGTCCTAGCAATAGGTTATAGGTATCAGATATATCCAACACTTGAAACTCAACATCAAACCAAGTTGGGCCCATCTGTAGGCTGAGGTTGATTTCTTCGATTGTGCCCTTTGAGATCCGTCAAATGCCTTTACATTCATACTTCCTGCTTGTATCTCGTGCAGGCCTTTACCCAGTCTCTTTAGAGTAGTCAGTACACATATGTTGAGACTCGAACCTCCATCTATCAGGACCCTGGCGATGAATTTGTCCTAAAATTGCACTGTGATATATAGTTCCTTATTGTGACTTAGTCCTTTAGGTGGCAGCTCATCTTCATAAAAAGAGATTTCGTGGCTCTCCAGTACTTGCTCGACCATGTTAGCCATTTCCCCACTAGTGATATTGGTGGGTACATAGGCTTCACTCAGCACATTCATCAGATCGTTCCTTTGTGTCTCAGAGTTTTGCAACAACGATAAAATGGATATCTGAGCAGGAGTTTTGTTCAAATGGTCAACCATAGAGTATTATCCCGCTTGCACTTTTTTCCAAAGGTTGTCAGAGCCAGTCTCAATGAGAGGCGTCTTAGATGCAGCTTCTTTGCTTGTTCCTCCCAAGTGCTCGGGTGTATAAACCCTACTAGTTCTAGTCATGCCTTGTGTTGCACATGTTTTTTCCATTTTATCTTTTCCTTTCCTTCTTGCTTCTGCAACATAATCCCATGGTATAGCATCAGACTTATAAGATGGCGTAGGTGCTACCATTACGGTGAAGGGTATTGTCACTTCAACTTCAAATAATACTGGTGCGGTTACCTCAACTTCAATAGATGCCTGGGTTTATACCACAATGGGCATGAGGGTGACTGGAGATGTTTTAGGATCATCCCACTCCCCAATGAGTCCAATTGACCCTTCTGGATCCCATTCTTTATCGGTCTCTATCACATTTACTCCCTGGCCTCTATGATCCAGGAGAGGATTATTACGAACATTGGGTGCAACCTCTTTTGCCTTTATGACTTTAGTGTCGATTAATGTTTGGATCTTGTCCTTCAGAGTGTGACACTCATTAATGGTATGACCCTTCATGCCTGAGTAATAGGCACATGTCTTGTTTGGGTTAATCCACTGAGAAGATTTTCCATAGCAACAGCGGGAATGGGAGTGACATAACCAGCAGCCTTCAGTCTCTCATATAGTTAGTCTATGGGTTCAGCAATTGGGGTGTATTGTCTGGGTGGTCTGCGGTCGAAATTTGGTCTTTGTTTTTGGTAATTGTAGCAGGCTAGTGGTGTTGAGTAGTAATATGCAGGCTGGGTGTTATAAGTGTGGTAGATGGCAGCAGGTTATTGGTATCTGGAGGATGAAGGTTGATGCAGGTGGAGGTGTTTGGTATGTGATAGGAGACTTTGGACCTTAGGCTATCATTATAACACCTACTTCTTTCTTCTTAGATATACCTCCTGACTGTAAAGCTTTATTTGTGGCCTAGAGTGCTTCGAAATTTGTCACCATTGCGCTCTTGATCCCTTCTTTTATTCTTTCTCCCGGCTTGATGATGTCAGAGAATTTATGGTTTTCAATAACCATCAGCCTTTCATAATATTACGGGTATTGAGCTCTGACGAAGAACTTGTTCATATGTTCTTCTTCAAGTGATAGTCTTACTTTCGTAGCTTCAGATCTCCATCGAGTAGCATACTTATGGAAGGTTTCCGTTGGTTTCTTCTTGAGATTTTCAATGCAGAAAACGTCTGGTGCATTTTTGTATTGAACCTAAATCGATCCATGAAGTCTGACGCGATACTCACCCAATTAACCCACTTCTTTGGATTCTGACTGATGTACCAAGACAAAGCGTCTCCTATGAGGCTCCTCATGCACAACTTCATATCAATTCGTTCATCTTTTCCAACTCCTACAAGTTTGTCACAATATGTATGCACTTTCGAATCACCAGTTCCGTCGAACATTTCAAAATTTGGAGGTTTTTAACCTTCCGACATCTCTATATCTAGTTGAATGCACAAGTCCTTATAATTCAAACCTTCAATGCCCTTGCCACCTTCGACACTCTGAACCCAGCCAATGAGCTTCTTAAGTTCTTCCGCCATGTTCTTGGCATGTGTTTATCGGTTAATTTCGGTATATATAGGGTTTTTTAGGGGTGTGGGGTAAAGTTTCCACATATAAGGGATTGCGGTGGACCCCAGAAATCTGGGTATAATGGTGGTTGTTGGTTGAGTTTTGGGGATCAGGGGTAAGTTGTGGTGCATTCTGAGGGGTATGGTAAGTGGTGGTTTATTGGGATTGAGTTGGATGGTGATGGTATTTTTAAGGAGTAGGTACCGGTGGAGGGTTGTAATTCTGAGGAGGTATGGTGTATTGATATGGTGCGGGAGGGTTTGGCGGTGGATTTTAGTTCCGTGTATTTTGGGGAGGTGCCGGGTTTTGGGCATTTGGGTTTTGTTGGTTGATATCAAGGACGTTTAAGGTGAGGGAAAGGTTTGCCAAGTTCCGAACCTGCTCAAGTTCTCCCTGCAGCTCCAGTATTTTCTATTCCAGGCGTAGGACCAATTCGTTCTGCTGGAGTACTTCGACCATCCGAAGTTTCAATGTTTTTTGCCATAGTAGCGTTGCCTTTTCTGATACCGCTTAAATCATCCATTTTTCCTTTCTCTTTGTTTCTGATTTTAGGATCACTTAGTGGAGGAGGAAGTGGAGAACCTCTAGATCAAGTATTATATGCGTATGATGCCAGTATGCACGAACCAGCCTTGGGGAGTGAGAATAATTAAAAGAAAAAAAAACAAACAAAAGGTAACCAAGTCAGTATGGGATATTGAAAAAATGCTCGCAATATTAAATATATTTTGCATAATGATTTAATAAGTTGCTTCCTAATTTGGGGGACCTCGTTGTGACCAAGGTAGGCATAAGCGACACATAGACTTGGAGAAAACTGATGCCAATAATTACGTCATTTCACTAATGTGAAAATGAATCAAATCCTTCCTAAATAGACAATAATAAGAAAGCTACGAATGGCATTTAGCCTTATTAAAATCGAAATCTAAAACTAAGCTAGAAATCAGTAAAGAACATTTCCCTAATCTACTTGGTCCTAGAAAGACCTTCTCGTGCTTGGCTCTCTTGATCCATCGATCAGATTCCCTAGGTCGTGCATATCCAACAGTATATAAGCCTTTTCTAGGTGCCCTCCTTCATTGCCATCCGTGTTTTGACAGTCAGAAATCCTCTTTCTTATTTTTTCTTCAAATTTCATCAACCCTTGTTGCAAATATTCCAGTCTTTTTGTTGACTTAGTGGCAATTCCCTCCATTCATTGGTTGCTTCCATATCCACTTTGTGTTGTTCCAGATGCCTAGCTTCAGACTCGAAGACCCTCTTACGTAACCTCGTGTACTTGAACTGTGCTTCAGCAGCGTCATCTATGATCCTGTTTTTCAAATTAATTCCTGGCTTGACGTCTCCTACTATATCGTCTACTAGCCATGATGGGTAAAAGTACACATGGCCAGCATGATACCTATCTGGTTAAATAGTATCCTTTTCCATGACAACTTTCTGGTTCCACATATGTTGTGCCTCGAACTTGAATGGAATAACGTCCCCTTTAAAATCTGCTTTGTACTGGACCATGTTGGAAACCCGAGGTATAACCTTTTTTCTTCCAGTTTGTCTCATTACCCTTATAGGAGTATAAGGATAGATTCCCCTTAACACGATCAATACCAGATGAGTACTCTATATTGAACTGATGATGAACTCACTGCTAGGAAACCATTCAAACATCCAATGTACCTGCTCGTATGTCAGGTTGCTGAAGAAACGCACCCAACTTACAGTATTACCAGGTTGTGCAAACCTGTCTGGGATAAATGTCATTTTCTTTGGGTGATGGTAAGCTATGTAGTCATTCAATGGTCGACGCAGAAGCTCTTGGCGATATTCTCCCATCTAAAAATATTGTAACAACCAGAATTGTAGTAACATATTATAACCTTCAAAGTGCCTGAATCCCTGCTTGCACCGATCTAGAGTGCGATACATTTCAGCTAAGATCATGGGGATAATATCATAGTTTTGTCTCTTGATGTCTTCCATAATAGTCCTAGGGAACATGGGTAGGCGAGTATGGATTTTTCCCCCTTTCATTGGAAATATCAATAACCCCAAGAAGTAGAAGATGAACACATAAACCCGACGGTGCGTCCAACCCAAAAAAGTAATGGCGATTCCTCATGATGAAGACGATATGACTTACTGTGCCCGTAACATTCATAAATTCAAATGGGATGTATGACTTGTTCAAACAAAGCAACTCATCATTTTTCTTAAAACCTAGCATTTTTAGAAAACCGCGAGGGGTGCGATTCTCTGGCACTAATAACCCTGGACTATCCCATGGTAGCTGCTAAGCCTCCTATTTCTTCTAGGAGTGGAGTCATTTCTATGTCACCAAAGTGGAAGACGGCCCTTTTCTCATCCCAAAATATAGTAGCAGCCTCGATCAATGCCCTATTTGGTCGGATGTCTAGCAAAGATGACAAATTACCAAGGACCCTTCTCACGTGATTCTTGTCGCTAGGTGCAAGATTTTCCACCAATCAAGTAGTAGAGGTGGGATGTTTTGGACCATGTCGAACCGGGGGACTTCGTGCTTCATTTTCTGCAAACAAATAAAGTTACCCTTTCCCCTTCCTGATTCGACTATTTACACAATAATGATCAACATATAGGCATATTTTCTCCAAGAAATTCACATAATATGGTACTGTCCATTGTGATCATGGAAATCTTGTCGGACTTTGGACAAGGCTTATCTTAGCGGGTTATCACGTTAACAATGCTCTAACCAGTACTAGATTTAATCATGATGCATGTACATTTGATATTAGAGTTCTGTTTCTAGAATGGTCTAGATGGGTACTCTCAAGTGGACAACTTGAGAGGGAAAGGCACGGGATCGTTGATAGCACTGCTGATCGACTAGTCTACTGCAAATAAGCCTTTTCGATTTAAAAGGGTAATTTTGGAAAAGCGCAGACACTCATTAAGCGCCACTATATTGATAATTGGCACGAGTGGAGTATGAAGTGAAGCATGCTTTATGCAGATATAATAACATGTTGTCAAGTATTTGCATGATGAATAAGTAAAAAAGCAATAAATATAGTATTAAAGTAAAACATGAAAAAGAAAGACAAAGAAAGAAGTTAGTTCATGGAATATATGCGGGAACGTAATAAAGTAAACAAGGGAGTAGGGACAGGAGAGGCATGATATAGCATTCTTTAAAAAAATGAAGAGCAGTTAGAGCAAATAAGTGTAAATAGGAAATGGATGTGCATGCTATAACGGATTTAAACGAATAGGATGAATAGGGAGAGATGTGTGCATGTAATAGAAAATTTAAAAAAATAAAGATGGGAAATGGATGTATATTTTATAAAAAAAATAATCCACATTAGCAAAATTCATTATTGTAAGACCTAAGTATAAACCCGTAGCAAAGTCGCCATGCTGTCACGCCACATTTTCTCGTGAAAGCGGGATTCGATGTGGTGACAACTCCTTTTGGATGAGAAATAAAGTGCTAAAAGAGAAGAGTTGCCACCTAACAATTTTTAAGGTGCATTAGGGCACCGATTATGCATATAACTCTGTTTGACTGGTCAACGCCACCAAAGATTGGGTACGGGCCCAAATTACCTCAAGGAGAAGGTGTTAGGCACTCCTCGAGGTCCACAATTGTGGGTCCCGCCGAACTTAAGATTATGTGGATTATAAATAGGCTAAGTCATCAAATAAACAAAAGGAATATAAAGGTCAAAGAATTTCATTACAACACGATTAGTACAGATCATAGTATGAATATAGGGATACAACTATTTAGAGCAACATATAAAGAAGGGGGTCCTAAGTTTTTTAGCCTAAAGGATCACTCCGTGAAACATAAATAATATTTTGCAACTCCCTTGAGGTAGGGAGTTACTCATATTATCCAGCGGGCACAAACTATCATCTCCTGCTACCCGATTACTATGTTAAAGTTGCTTACTTAAAGCGCGCTAATTCTACTCTAAGTCGTGCTCTATGCGTGCACTACACGTCCTACACCTATGGTCTAGGAGGTATTAGACCTCTATTTGGGTGGTTCTAGACCTTAATTAGGCTGCTTAAAAATGTTAAAACTAGGCGACATATAAAAATACACTGGACTTCAAATATGGGAAATTAAGGGCTCAAGTTGGCCTCCACACTTAAGCAACAAATGCACGCGAAATAGGTTTTCATGCTAGGCGGTTTTGAATTAAGATCCTTAAGCCCTATAGACATGATTTTAGTGAGTATGCATTAAAACATACATACAGTTCCGATAAAGGTGTTGCTCATCTCTAATAATCATACGATTGTTCCATGTTGATTCGAGATTACTGATTTCCAGTTATTAAACCTATAGATGTTGTGTCTAAGTGATTTACGCACTAAGGGACAATGAAATCTATTGAGAAGCCCAGAATTACTCATGCTTTCTGATAGTGGCATAAATAAGCAGTAGACAGTGTTTGAGAAGTTCAACACTAGCATTTTAGAGCGAGTAGTAATACCATATAGGCAGTATCTCTAGCGATTAGCACTTGGAACTTATTTTATTATGCTTAGCCCCTTATAGACATGTTTTCTAAGTGAGCATTAGGATACAATAGCAAATGGGATATTTAAGATCCTATAGGCATGATTTCTAGTGGACATGCTGCAGTTATTTGAATTGAAAGGAAGCTCAATGGTATTTGTTTCCTATAGGCAAGTTTTCTAGTAACACGTAGAGTAGGAATAATTAAAGTATTTGAACTCGTGTTTGGCTAGTAGACTAGTAGTGTGAGTGTGTGCTTCTCCTAATGACATGATTTCGATAGTGCACATAGAGAATGAATGATATATATAGCAAGTAAATCATTGTATCCTATAGGCATATTTTCTACCTTTCATGCAAAGATTAAGTATACTTGTTTTTTCAATTTCACTAACAACCCAATTGTTCATTACAAAGCTATTACAAGCCCAGTAATATATATGATTACTAATAATGACAGTAGGACCATAGTAGGCCCAAAAGGAAACACACAGCATTGCCTGGGCCTTCAACAATTCTCACGCAGCATACCCAGGAACCATATTCATCAGCACAACCCAGAATTCATAGAAGAACTTAAGCCAGATCACACAATCATAGATTGACCAACCAATTTACATATTCAGTAGACAATAGGAAGAAATAATTGATTGTCAGGAGTAATTCAGGTCTCAGTAGTAGATGGAGTGACTAAAAGACCCCAAATCCTAGTGTGTCAGAGTTCACAAGGGTCTCAAATGGACCCCGAGCAGTGCTCACACTAGGGAGGTCACTAGTAAGAGTCTTGGTGGCCTTGGCTTTTAGCCGGCCCAGAATGATAGGTTCAGAATAGCATAGGTAACAAATGAAAGAGAGTGAACAATGACTAAGGGACAGAATTTTAGGAAATACACTTATAGCTTAAAGTAGACATAGCAAAGTTGAGAATACAAAGCAACTAATCATACATGTCACAAGACTTAGAAGTAGGTTCAGTAAGATTTAGAAGCAGGTTCAACACTTAGCAAAATAACACATAGGCAGCCACAGAATGAAAGTGTTAGGGGGAAACAAGTTTGCAGGATTGACAAAGATTATCACACACAAGTGCATAATACCAAACAAGTTTAAGTAAGGCGTTGACTTAGAGGTTTGAAGCCTAAAGGTCCCAATTATGCTAAGGATGCATCACAATGTCATAAGACAGCCATGTTAACTTGCATCAGGAAACAAAACAACATTTAGACATGGTAGGGAAACACAAATTGTAATAAATTCTCTAGAGTCAAGTAATCACTGAAGGAATATGGAATCAAGTGAGATAAGGACATGATGAAGGACATATTAGCAAGGAAGCAAGTCACAGATTGTCACAAATGTGAAGCATTCATTATTTGAACTCAAAGTAGGGTAGGAAAACAGATTCAGGTTGATCAGTAATGTAGATATTCAGGTTTTGATCAGTAGACTAATTTGAACTTAAAAATATTTAATGCAAGTGCAAAACTAAGAGCATTGCATACAGGAGTAGCCCAGAATGCATTAGCTAAATGAACTTAAGAGGGTTCAAATTATTCAGATGAAGCACATACAAATAACAAAATTGACAGCTTTTAGGTAAAATTAAATACTCAGGAGGTTCAAACAAGTGTAAAGCTGACAAGGTCACACACAGAAGTAGCCCAGAACACATTGGCTCGATGATTATTCAAATTAGGCATAAGCATGTTTCAGAATTGATAACATTAGGTGAAATTAAATGCTAAAGAGACTTAAAATGAGTGTAAAGCTAACATAGTTGCACTCAAAAGTAGCCAAGAAACACATTAAGTAATGCATTTTAGAAGTGAGAATATATGCAAATCATAGGCACATAAGAACGAAATTGCAAATTCAAGTGTCTTACCAGTTAAACGGACAATAAGAAAGAACAAAAATTCCACAAGAACCCATAATCTTAATGTATCAAAGTTCCTAAGAGCTTCAATGGAACCCCGGGCACTGCTCGCACTAATAAAAGGTTGAATAATATAATCCTAATGGCCTTGGCTTTCAGCCGGCCAAAACAAAGTACATAACAAGAGAATAACTTAACAAAACTCTAATTTTTTAGTGAAAATATATCGATTAAGGTATGCCTTAAAGGGGAATGGGGATGGATTTATATAGTAGTAGAAATTAAACACCCAAACAAGGAAAATCACCAATCAAACACGAGAAAAGAAAGAATTTCACATGCAATCGAAAATTAGTAAGGAAAAGAGAAAATCTCAAACCCTAGTTGGGTCCATGTCACGACAGGAATTCCCCGGGACCGTGATGGCGCCTAATATTTCACTTGCTAGGTAAGCCAACGTTAGAATAATTTGCTTCTTTTAACCATTTAAATGATGACATTAATAACGAACTGAAATAACATATATGTTCTAAGTATGAATGCGGAAATTAAACCAGCCAAATGTCTATTACAATTCCATGAACCTGGTGTCGCAAGTGCACGAGCTTCTAAAGTAATACATATAAAGGTTTGAAATGAGTACAAAGTTATCTGAATGAAGTTATGCAGCTAAAAAGAAAAGAGGATTGGGACTCAAAGAGCTGCAGGCGCTGAACAATCGTACCTCAAGTCTCCGACAATCTCCAATCCAAGCACGCTAATAAACGTCACTGGACCGACTCCAAAATCTGCACAGTGTGCAGAGTGTAGTATCAATACAACCTGTAGGCATGCAAAATTTATTGGATTTAAATCCATAAAATAATTTGGATTATATTTTAAAATTCAAGATATATTGGTCCAAATAAATATTATGAGCTAATATAATTGAATTAATTATATAAGTCCAATATATATGGATTAAATAAATAAGCCTTAATTCATTAGTTGGTCTAGCCCATTTAATTGGGCTAAAGTGATTTAGTCCACTTCATTAAGCCCAAGGTGTCATCTTCCTAGAGGCCCAGATTGGTGCCACGTGTCAAATGGCGTGGCGCGCCAAGTCAAACGCAAGAGCCAATAGGATCATGCCATGTGTCAAAATGACAAGGCACAACAAATCACACTAAAAGGCAAATAAAATCGTGCACGTGTGCAAGTGAAATATTCTGGCCAATCAAATGCGGCCATTTCACACTTCAATTTGATTGGTCGGAAAGAGTTTGTTCTTATCACAACTCTTCCCTCTCACAACTATAAATAGAGGTCTTCATAACTCTTAAAAGACGCTAGAAGTTATAACAAGAAGCAAGAAAGAGCTCGTGGATCAAACATTACAAATTCCTCCAAAAGTTTCAAGCTTCAAGCAATCAAGTTCAACTTCAAGCAATCAAGTTCAAGTTCAAGAACAAAGAACAAATCAAGTATTCAAGCTCAAGAACGAAGAACAATTCAAGTATTCAAGATCAAGAACGAAGTCAAATCAAATACAAGGCGTTTAAGATCAAGGCTACTTGTTAGTGATAAAATTCGTGGCAACAATCAAAGTGTTCACGACGGATAAATCAAATTCAAATTCAAGATCAAGCTCAAAGGCCCTTGAATTTTACTATTGAAAAGAAGAATCAGAGGATTCATAGAGATTGTAACACTCAAATATTCGAAATCAAATACTACGATTGTTGCGATATTTTCGGTCTTGATTTTATTTACTCGAACCAAATTTATTGTCTACAAATTCTGGCACACCCAGTGGGACAATATCTACCTCTCATCTCAACTTTTTAATCACCAAAGTCCAAGATGTAAGGCTCTGTGAAAATGTGTCCTTAAAACCCAGTAGCTCGTAGGGTCAAGTCCCGATATGTGTTAGGGATTTAGCATTTAAAAATCAGAGAAAGTTTTTCCAGAAAAGTGTCGAAATGCGATCCAAAATGCGGTCGCAAATCAAGTATACGGACCATATTTCTACCGCAGATTGAATTAGGGGTTTGGTTAAAATTGAGGTCAAAATGCGATCCATTATGCGATCGCATAACTGATATACGGACCGCATTTCCATCGCAAAGTGAGTCAAGGTGTCAGTCAAATTTGAGGTCAAAATGCGGTGTATTATACGACCGCAAATCAGGCATGCGGACCGCATTTTTGTCGCAAACCCGGTCAGGAAAATAAGATTTTTGGAGCACTTTTGCGGTCCATTATGCGGACCGTATTTCCACTCTGCGATCGCAAAGTGCGACAGCAAACTTGACTCGGGCTCCAATTTTTCTAATTTTTCAACCTGACCCTTTTTTCAATAAAACACCCCAATCCCTCATTTTAGTATCATTTCTGAACAAAATAAGAGAGAGGGGAGAGAGGGTTCTTGAGAGAGGAAGTTCATCTTCCTCAATTTAATCTTCAAAATCACCTAGGCCTGGAAAATTTCAAGTACTTATCTTCATCTCCATTCTTGCAGGTAAAATTTCCAATCCTTTTTTATTGATTTTCATATTTAAATAAAAAAAGGGATTCTCATGAATTGATTCTTGAAAATGAAAGTTGAAATACACATGCATGTCCTTTAATACCTAAAAGCTAGTAAAAGGAGTTGGGTAGAAGTAAAGGTTTGCAAAAGAGGGGTTGTCAACCTAAATAAATTTGGGTAGTGATTGTGAACTTCATTTCTAAGATATATCTGTTAACTTGTGACCTAGATTGACATTGCTAGACTGTTGGGTGAGTTAAAAGTAGAAGTTAAAAAAGGAATTCGGCTCCAGGTATGTATGGCTAACTTTGACCTTTGTAAAATCACCTTGTTTGGTGTACGAATATTTGTATGTGATATCTACGCGGACTGTTTGTGAAATTCTTGTGATTGGTATGATTTGATTGTTCGTGGTTAAGTCTCCCGATATAATGGTGCAAGTAATTGGCAATAAACCAAATGCGTGATTGTGAAAGTGTTATGTGGTAAGAGCTGAGAAATAAATGGTAGATGGAAATCGTAAATGATGCAATTGGAACAACTATGGTAATAACATATTTGGCTTGTTGTGGGTAACTATTGTGGCGACTTAAATTGCATATGAGTTGTTGAATATGATGGAAATGGTATTGATGGCTACGGAAATTCTTGTGAATTATTGATTTTCTTTGAGAATTGTTGTTGTTGTGTTGTTTGTGAATTGTGATTGTTCGGTGGGATCGGGTTGCGCGACGCAACACGAAGTAATAAGGTGTGGGTTGTGGTGATAAGGGTGGCCGAGGCAATAAGGGTGGAAAGTGATCGAAATCACTATTGAAATGAAAAATATGAGAAAAATTGTGAAATCATTTACGTGATAATGTTGAAGGGGAAAAGGAGAGATTGTAAACTTGTTTGGCTTTGATTGTTCCTTTCATGTGTATTTGATTGTTGATTCTATCACTGCTCGTTACTTGTGTATGGTGTGAGTTTACTTGGGGCAAAGTTTGTTCATACATACCAGTACAATTCAAATGTACTGACGTCCCTTTTGCCGGGGGCGCTACTTTCGTGTTATGATTGTAGGTGGTTCTATAGCAGGTACTCTAGTCCACTGGCAGTAGCACTCCTTCACTCTCCATCAGCTGTATTGGTGAGCCCATTTCCTCTCGGGGCCCTGTGTGGCTCATGATGCTTTTATTCCGGAGTCTTATTTTGGTTTTGTGTAAGGTATAGATGGAGCCTTGTCACCAGCAAGTATTGTATCACTCTTTTGTATCCTTAGAGGCTCCATAGACATGAAATGTGGGTTATGAACTTATGTAAATATGTATTTTGTATGTTGGGCAATGTAAGTTGTAAACCTCGCTAAGAACCATGTATGCTATGTATGTTTTGTAAAAAGGTGTTGAAATTATAAATGGCTATTTCCTTTGATTAATGAGTAATGAGAACACGGGGTAACATGTGGGATAGGAAAGGCACCCAGGTCTACTTGGCTGGGGCTACCCGATCGAGCACCGGTCAAGCCTCTCGATTTTGGGGCGTGACAAGAACATTGAAATGGCTTCAAAGAAAATCAACTCCGGTTCAACTTCCACTAAGGCTGATAACTCCAGGTTCTACGCAGATGTGGAAAGCATCCTCAATGTTACCTTTGGAAGCTTCGGACCAGTTACGAGGAGCAAAGCAAGCTTTTTAGGACAACAAGCACCCCAAGTTCTATCCGTATCAACCCTTGTTTTAGGATCTTCATCCTCAAAAGGAGCAAGATCTTCCACAAACACATCTAAAGGAGGAAGTGATGTTGCTGAAAAGATCAAGAAAACTCTTGCTCTGCTTGACCTCTACGGATCCAAGCACTTTGTTGTGAAGGAAAATGGTGATGCTTCAAGTGATGGATTCTCCCCACTACACTACATAGCATGAGCCAATCAAGGATCAATCTGTGTGAAAATTCATACTACTCTCCGTCTTCCACGACAATCCTGCAAGCCCTGGTGACAAACACTTCATCTATAGAGGAGCACTTGGAAAACTTGACGGAAGCAATCGCTGGCTTGACCAAATGCATTCAAAATCAAGAGGCTAGAATTGACAAGCTAATAGACATGGTGGGAATCTTGATGGAAGAAGAATCCACCCATGCACCCGGCAAGCTCCCAGAAGTTCTAGAGAGTGACTCTCCCCTAAGACAAGCAACATCCACTAAGGCTATCCTTGTCCCATCTGAAGGGATGATTCCAATCGATCAATTGAGTTCATTGAAGGAACCATTAAGAACAAATATGAAGTTGTTGCCAAATCCTCCCTTACACATGCAAAGTCGTACACTGCAAGGGTCGATATGTTGAAGATGCCTGATGGCTATCAACCTCCAAAGTTTCAATATTTTGATGGTAAAGGTAACCCAAAGAAACATGTGGCGCACTTCATTGAGACATGAAACAATGCTGGGACTTATTGAGATTACCTCGTCAAGCAGTTTGTCCGCTCATTAAAAAGGAATGCTTTTGATTGGTACACGGACCTCGAGGCTGGATCTATTGATTAATGGGATCAACTAGAGCAAGAGTTCCTCAATCACTTTTATAGTACGATACGTACTGTGAATATGGTAGAACTTACAAATACTCGTCAACGAAAGAGTGAACCAATTATCGACTTTATCAATCATCGGAGGAATGCAAGCCTCAACTGTAAATATCGCCTTAGCGAAACTTCTGACATTGAAATGTGCATTCAAGGCAAGCATTGGTGTCTTCGCTATATCTTATAAGGTATAAAACCCAAAACATTTGAAGAACTAGCAACTCGTGCACATGATATGGAATTGAGTATGGCTACAAGTGGAGATCAAAGGTTTCTTGACTTTGAGCCTCATGATGAAATAGAAGTAGACGATGCTCAAAATGGGGGAAAATATTCATCCGAAGATGAAATTGAAGAATCCATGCATGTTGCTATGCTTCTTAACGCATGAGCCTAAACTGCAAGTCGTAATGCTCCTTAATGTATGAGCCTAAAGTGCAAGTTATAATGCTCCTTGACGCATGAGCCTAAACTGCAAGTCGTAATGCTCATTGATGCACTAGCCTAATAAACTGCATGTTGCTACACTCCTGGCCCGCATGAGTCTAAAATGTGTACGGCCCCTTCAAAAAAAAGAGTCTGCTAGGTTGAAAACTTTGAAAGAGGCGGCCTAGGCAAAAGTTAGGACATAAAAAAATTTAAAAAATTACCTAATGTGAACTACGGTATGACTTGATCCTCTTCACCGAGGTACGTAGTCAACTTAGAGTTTCATTCTAAGTTCAGTCGCATAAGTTCAAAAGATGCATATTGTCCTAATTGTTGTTCGAATGATGTATGAAGGAATGTAAAATCAAGCTGAAATGCCATCCTCCTGTTAAACTTTGATCTCATTTGATTTAAAAGAGGCAGGCCTCCATAGCAAAATGGCATCTCCAATAGATGGATTAAGACTTTTAGTATAAGGCCGAATCTTCAATTTGAAGTCATCAAGTTCACCAAATTTTCAAGTCCGCCAAATGTTCAAGCTTGTTGGTCTTCAAGTCGAAATCTCCAAAGTCCGCCAAGTCTTCAAGTTGAAGCATCAAAATCCACCAAATTTTAAGCCCGTCACATCTTCAAATTTGTTGGTCTTCAAGTTGAAATTTGCAAAGTTTGCCAAATCTTCAAGTTGAAGCTTTCTAATTTGCCAATCTTAAGGTGGACATTCAAGTTGAAATCTGCAAAGTTCGCCAAATCTTCAAGTTGAAGCTTTCTAATTTGCCAATCTTAAGGTGGATATTTAAGTCCCTTTGCACCTTAAGTTGGACTCTCTGTGGGTTTATCCTTAAAAAGAACTATAGCTCTCTAATCTTAAGGTGGACATTAAGTTCCTTTACACCTTAAATTGGCCTCTTTATGGATTTGCCCATCTATATAGTAATGTGGATTTGATTTGCCCGTCTATATGGTGATGGGGATTTGTCCGTCTATATGTTGATATGGATTTGTTCATCTATACAGTGATGTGAATTTGTCATCTATGTATTGTGACGTATTTGTCCTTCTATATGTTGTAAGGGATTCGTCCTTCTATATGCTGTGAATTTGTCCTTCTATATGCTGTTGAGAATTTGTGGATTTCTACTTCTATATGTTGTTAGGGATTTTACCTTCTATATGTTGTTTTGGATTTTATCATCTATATGTCGTTATGGATTTATCCTTCTATGGAACATCATGGAGTTGCTCACCAACTTGGCATTCTACGACTTTTCTAGTTTTGGCCTACAAAAAAAAGGAACAAAAAAGGGGACAAAAGAAAACGCATAAAAAGAAGAAGAATTTACCTACGCGTCAATGCTTTCGAGCCCACAAAGCTAGACTCGAATATCTTGCAAATAATGTAAACTGATAATCAACAAATACAAATGCATGGAATTATATAGATGGAAAAAGAGAACATTGAGAAGCCTGTTTCTCGATGTGGGAACAGGTGCTAGGCGGCTGCAACAATTTGACTCCAACATGAACTTGGATGACTGTTAGACTTCAAAAGGGGTTCAAATATAAACGGTTAGCTCCAAGTCTGTACGAAAATCATGGAATCCAATTTAATAAGGAATAACAAAATTCAAGGGAATGTCTTCAATTCCTACGTGTACTATGACTCGCATTGCAAAATTCGAGGGTGGACGGACTCGCATTGCAACAACACGTTCTAATACCCTTTTCACCAAAGCCTGAAGGTTAAAAGGTGATCTATGGAATTTCTAGCCAAAGGCTACAAAGAGAGGTCCTCCATTTCCTTCATTCTCCAAAGCCAGAAGAATCATGATGCAAAAAAATTTCTCTTGCCAAAGCTGCAAAAAATAAAAAAGGGAATAAAATGAAGCATACCGCCCGAGTGACAATGTTCAGATTTTAGTTTTGACTTCAAAAAATTGTGTGGGTCATTCCAGAGTATGTTGAGTTGGCCTTGAAATATGGTTTTCATAGAATCTGGCGGCTTGTGATTTGGACATTCTTATCTTGAGATATGAATTTTCCAGTGAGAGTGCGCAAAGCTGAAGGAGCTCACATGTCGAAACTCGTTGTGTAACTTCTGGATGATATCAGGGATGATACAGGGGCAATCTGAGCGTGATCTTTGCCTATATTGTAGATCTGGGAGTCTAGTTTTAGCGCCATAAACCGCTCGTGACTTTGACGTTTCTACACCAAGATATAAATTTTTTGGTGAAGGTGCAGCAAAGCTGAGAAGTCAAGCACACATAATATGTAGCAAAGATTTAGGAATATACCTGAGATAGTACAGAGCAAATTTGGCTTCAATTTTTTGATATGTTGTGGCACTCCATGTATAGTTTCAAGGGAATCAAGAGTCTTGTGTTTTCGACGCTCGTACGCTATGATACGACTTTTTCTCCGAAGACGTGACTGAAAGCTGGATTACCAAGTGTATCCTCGTTGAAGCCACAATTGCAGAGGTAAATATGACAGGTGTTCCTTTCCATATATAGCCAAGTAGAGTGATTCAACAAGCTTCGCCGAAGTAAGGGTTCTTCATCAATTGGCAAAGGACGTACTTTTAAGGCTTCGCTTGTTGCTCGATACCTCAAGATATGTGGTTGTGACATCTCATGCACCTTCTCAATCGGATATTGAGACCTTATGTCCTCCTTCATAAATCTGCAGAAGTTGTCTGATCGTGATTTCGCATATGTCGCAGCTTGGGGAGTGCACGTTCCAGCACCATCAATCTTTTATAATTTTGATGCTCCTGTGCCAAGGGCATCGTGCTGATAAACTAATGGTGTAATTGAAAAGAAAAGAGAGAGACAAAACCAATGCAATGTAAGCTGGAGTCAGTCTCGATAATCATCAGGATATGACAAAGAAAAAGTCAGCAAATTTGACATACAAAACTCAAATCCAAGGAAACAAATTATGGAAGGCAAAACGTCACAAATTGAGGACTTCAAATTTCAAAAAGTGAGGTTGACTATAGAAGATTTTGAACACTACTTTACTGTAATAACATGCATTGGTATTATGTGCTTGTGTGTGCCTCAAAATTAGTGTTCAAAATAAAGTGTATTCCTCAAAACTAGTGTTCCAAGCAAGAAAAAGAATTGCTAATATTGTTTGACTAGAAAGTTATCAAATACTTTCCGAGGAAATCAACCGAAAAATATTAAGGGGTAAATCCTAGTTAAGAATAATTAACTCTAGATCCGAGATGAATAATACGAATTAAAAGACATAGTCGAACATAAATGTTGACGGCGATTATGACCAGATCTAATGGCATAAAGAAAGATGCATTAAATAACAAAGATATGAGTAAAGTAAAAGGTTCACCCGATCTTCGGTGAGACGGATCTTCTTTCTTTTCATAAAGATGAATGATAGACAGGTACAAAAACCTCATGACCCTTTTTGGATCTGATGAAGGTATTGGATCACATATCCTCTCATTTCTTTTGAGAGGTGTATTTACATATTTTCTAGAAAGAGGGAGAGGGAGAGAGCCCCCTTTTTGAGAAGTCCTCCCCTCCTATTTATAAGGGGTATCCATAGAAAATCCTAAAAAAAGGTATAATTTACAGGGAATATTCGGTAGAATATTCCTTTTGAGTTTTCCAAAGAAAACTAGATGTCTGATGACGGTCCGACCTTGGCCTGTCCGACCACGACCATTGATGACGGTCCGTCCTTGGCCTGTCCGACCACGACCATTGATGACGGTCCGACTTTGGCCTGTCCGACCACAACCATTGATGACGGTCCGACCTTGGCCTGTCCGACCACGACCACGACTTCATGCTGAATTTCTCTAATCTAATTTTGACTCATATAGTTAGTCCCTCCGCTTATCGAGGTCGTCTTTTGGTCGAGCTCGGTGAGCGGACTTCATTAATCGTGGTTCGAAAAATTCGGATGGAGAGGTTGACTAGTGTGGATCGCGGCTGAGGGTGTCGTTTTTCGGGTCAAAAGTGGTATCCTCTCGTACTTACCCAACACCAGAGATGGCAGTTGCAGCATATGATGTTGCTGCTTTGGCATTAAAAGGTCCTGATATTGAACTTTGCGGACTCAATGTGTTCGTATACAATGCCAGCTCCCCTAACAGCAGCAGGCATACGCGCCACAGCTGAAGTTGGAGATGAAGGAGCAATGGGGCAAGAGTTTTTGATGAAGAAGAAGTGTTTGGCATGCCAAGATTGTTGGTTGACATGGCAGAGGTAACGCTTATGAGCTCTCCTAGGATGAGGACGTCATATTACGATAAGTTTCCTGAACATTTTGATGCATCATATACTCTCTGGAGTTACCCTTAATTATCAATAATCAAACATGCAACATGCATTAGCTTAAAGAAAAGGTATCAATAATTAAGGCACTTTCTTGGTGCGCCATGTATATCAGTTGAATAGTGTGACTACTAAAATTATATAGGTGTGGTTGTGTCATGGACTCAAATTGTAGACGAGATCAAAATTTGTCTCACTCTGATTTTCTTGTATTTCTAATATAATTCAGATACTGGCTCAGACGAGGCCGAAATGTTAATCCGTTATAATTCGAGCGAGGTCGAATTGTTCTTTTTGGCGATGGCCTTTGGCCGTAGGGGTATTATTTTGAGCTAAGGCCAAAATGTTAACCCGTTGTAATTTGAGCGATGTCGAAGTCTTTTTTTTATTGTGATAGCCCTTGGCTGTAAGGGTGTTATTTCGAGCTAAGGCCAAGATATTAATCCATTGTAATTCGAGCGGGGTCGAATTCTCCTTTTTGGCGATGGCCCTTGGCCGTAGGGGTGCTATTTCGAGCTAAGACCGAAATGTTAGCCCGTTGTAATTCGAGCGAGGTCGAATTCTTCTTTTTGGCGATGGCCCTTAGCTTTAAAGGGTGTTATTTCGACTTATCGAAATGTTAACCCGACGTCATTCGATCGATGTCGAATTCTTCTTTTTTAGCGAAGGCCCTTGGCCTTAAAGGGTGTTATTTCGACTTATCGAAATGTTAACCCGTCGTCGTTCGATCAAGCTCGAACTCTTCTTTTTTTGGCGAAGGCCCTTGGCCTTAATGGGTGTAATTTAGACTTATCAAAATATTAACCCGTCGTCGTTCAATCAAGGTCCAACTCTTCTTCTTTGGCGAAGGCCCTTGGCCTTAATGGGTGTTATTTTGACTTATCGAAATGTTAACCCGTCGTCATTCGATCGATGTCGAATTCTTCTTTTTTGGCGAAGGCCCTTGGCCTTAAAGGGAGTTATTTCGACTTATCGAAATGTTAACCCATTGTAATTCGAGCGAGGTCAAATTTTTCTTTTTGGCGATGGCCTTTGGCCGTAGGGGTGTTATTTCGAGCTAAGGCCGAAATGTTAACCCGTTGTAATTCGAGCGAGGTCGAAGTCTTTTTATTTTTGCGATGGCCCTTGGCCTTAAAGGGTGTTATTTCGACTTATCGAAATGTTAACCCGTCGTCGTTCGATCAATGTTGAACTTTTCTTCTTTGGCGAAGGCCCTTAGCCTTTAACTCGATTCGAGCGAGGTCAAACTTTGTTATACTTTGATGGCGAAGGCACTTAGCCTGAGTCCCAGTTCGAACGAGGTCGAACTTATCAAACTTTGATGGTGAAGGCACTTAGCCTTTATCCCAGTTCGAACGAGGTCGAACTTATCAAACTTTGATGGCGAAGACACTTAGCCTGAATCCCAGTTCGAACGAGGTCGAACTTATCAAACTTTGATGGCGAAGGCACTTAGCCTGAGTCCCAGTTTGAACGAGGTCGAACTTATCAAACTTTGTTGGCGAAAGCACTTAGCCTTTATCCCGGTTCGAGCGAGGTCAAACTTTGTTATACTTTGATGGCAAAGGCACTTAGCCTGAGTCTCAGTTTGAACGAGGTCGAACTTATCAAACTTTGATGGCGAAGGCACTTAGCTTTTATCCCAGTTCGAACGAGGTCGAACTTATCAAACTTTGATGGCGAAGGCACTTAGCCTGAGTCCCAGTCCGAACGAGGTCGAACTGATCAAACTTTGATGGCGAAGGCACTTAGCCTTTATCCTAGTTCGAGCGAGGTCAAACTTTGTTATACTTTGATGGCGAAGGCACTTAGCTTGAGTCCCAGTTCAAACGAGGTCAAACTTATCAAACTTTGATGGCGAAGGTACTTAGCCTGAGTCCCAATTCGAACGAGGTCGAACTTATCAAACTTTGATGGAGAAGGCACTTAGCCTTTATCCCGGTTCGAGAGAGGTCAAACTTTGTTATACTTTGATGGCGAAGGCACTTAGCCTGAGTAACAGTTCGAACGAGGTCGAACTTATCAAACTTTGACGGAAAAGGCACTTAGCCTTTATCCCAGTTCGAACGAGGTCAAACTTTGTTATACTTTGATGGCGAAGGCATTTAGCCTGAGTCCCAGTTCGAACGAGGTCGAACTTATCAAATTTTGATGGCAAAGGCACTTAGCCTTTATCCCAGTTCGAACGAGGTCGAACTTATCAAACTTTGATGGCGAAGGCACTTAGCCTGAGTCCTAGTTTACTTAATTTTGCTTGCATTTGGAGAATATGATGTAATTCCTGGGGGAGTCCTAGTTTGCCTAATTTTGCTTGTATTGGGGAATATGATGTATTTCCTGGGAGATTGCTCCTGCTTCTATTCTACTTAGAGAAATAGTTAGTTAAAATAAAATAGAAGCGTTCGTTACCTCGATTTGATCGGTCGACGAATGGAGAGGAGTGACCTTATTCCCTTTTTCGGTTATGCTTTCAGTAGCCGCTACCAATTTTGGCGTGGTTGTCCACTTTAGTAAAGTTTTTTTGTTGTACAGATAGCATATTATATGATAGAGGAATGGTTGGGGAAGAAGAGGGCACCAGATGACCATATCTCCTACTCTTTATGGACTTAAATTACCATATAAAGATTATCCACTCATTGGGGGACGTGAGAATCACGTGCTTTGCTTTTGGCGTCAGTAGCGGAGAAGACGGTATAGACAAGGACGAAAGTGCCAATGATCTCAGCACCCAATGCTATGCCGGTCGAGTAGCCAACTACAACGGTATTAGCACCACCGCCATATTTGTGTTATAGTCATGCTTCATGAGCCTTTTCACTAAGCCAATGCCGCAAATGGCTCCTAAGCACTGCACCACCATGTACGCCACTGCTCTCAGTAATGAAACCTTCATGTAGTACTCAGTAGCAAGAAGTGGAATAATGCAAGTCGAAGAAGAATATCTAATTCCTCTTCTGACATGATCAATATAACTCAATCTTGTTTTCTTCCACTCAGTATTTCTCCTCTCTGTACTTTCTTTTTTGTGTCACAAAGTTGACAGATAAATTCTTGTTATGTCAGGGGTTTAGAAATTTGTGTAAAAATAAATTTTAAGGGTTTTGGTAGTTCAGTAAGGGAGGAGGAATAGACATGGGGAAAATGTAGTTGAATTTCAGAGGGCCTGCATATGGACCAAACCAAACTTTTTAAGACAAATGCACGTACGCTAGAATAATTTAATACTATTGCGTTTCTAGTAGTTTAGTGTTTTGATTATTAAATTTCAAAAGGGTGTGTTTATTGTCATGAATTTTGATAGTGGTCATGTATTACATGCTGACGTATCTTGTTATTCTAGTAATAAACATGGGTGCCCTTTACAGATCGGTCTTACAAATTGAGGACCATAAGTTTAAAAATGAGCAGGATGGAGGAAAAATAACCTTGATCAATTTTAAAGATCTAGAGAAAACTAGAAGTTTAACTAGAAAATCCTCACAGACGGTGCCAAATTGTTTGACTAGAAAGTTATCAAACACTTTCCAAGCAAATCAATCAAAAAATATGAAGGGGTAAATCCTAGTTAAGAATAATTAACTCTAGATCCGAGATGAATAATACGAATTAAAAGACATAGTCGAACATAAATGTTGACGGTGATTATGACCAGATCTAATGGTATAAAGAAAGATGTATTAAATAACAAAGATATGAGTAAAGGAAAAGGTTTTCACCCGATCTTCGGTGAGACGGATCTTCTTTCTTTTCATAAAGATGAATGATAGACAAGTACAAGAACCTCGTGACCCTTTTTGGATCTGATGAAGGTATTGGATCACATATCCTCTCATTTCTTTTGAGAGGTGTGTTTACATATTTTCTAAAAAGAGGGAGAGGAAGAGAGACCCCTTTTTGGGAAGTCCTCCCCTCCTATTTATAATGGGGGTATCTATAGAAAATCCTAAAAAAAGGTATAATTTACATGGAATATTCGGTAGAATATTCCTTTTGAGTTTTCCAAAGTAAACTAGATGTTTGATGACGGTCCGACCTTGGCCTGTCCGACCACGACCATTGATGACGGTCCGTCCTTGGCCTGTCCGACCACGACCATTGATGACGGTCCGACCTTGACCTGTCCGACCACGACCATTGATGACGGTCCGACCTTGGCCTGTCCGACCACGACCTCGTACCGAATTTCTCTGATCTAATTTTGACCCATACAAATATCATACTTCAAAGTGACGAGGGAGTGCTTGAGGAAGCAAAGGAATAGGAAGCTTAAATAGAATTCATGAGTCGGAGGTCTACAAGATCATATTTGAGTTGTATTTGGACTGTGGTATCCAATTCAATTACGTTATTAAAAGCAAGATTCCTATGGAGTTTTGATGGTTATCACATGTAAGGATTGCTAATCTAATGCCAAAGTCCAAGTATGAATAATATTATTTATTGAGACTGAAAATGTAATACTCGTAATCCTGTAACGGGCTTCTTCGCAGAGGTGCAACTACCCAAGTGCGGAAATTACTCAAATCAGTCGTCCAAGATTAATGTTTTACCGGTACTTCAAAACTCGTCGTTATATTGATCAAATTTACATCTTGACAAGACTTGAAGTAGGGGGCATTTGTAGGCATGCAAAAGTTATTGGATTTAAATCCATAAAATAATTTGGATTATATTTTACAATTCAAAATATATTGGTCCAAATAAATATTATGAGCTAATATAATTAAATTAATTATATAAGTCCAATATATATGGATTAAATAAATAAGTCTTAATCCATTAGTTGGGCTAGCCCATTTAATTGGGCTAAAGTGATTAGTCCACTTCATTAAGCCCAAGCTGTCATCTTCCTAGAGGCCCGGATTGGTGCCACGTGTCAAATGACGTGGCGCGCCAAGTCAAACGGAAGAGCCAATAGGATCATGTCACGTGTCAAAATGACAAGGCATGACAAGTCACACTAAAAGGCCAATGAAATCGTGCCACGTGTGCAAGTGAAATGTTCTGGCCAATCAAATGCGGCATTGTCACACTTCAATTTGATTGGTCGAAAAGAGTTTGTTCTTATCACAACTCTTCCCTCCCACAACTATAAATAGAGGTCTTCATAACTCATAAAAGACACCAGAAGATATAAGGGCGATGTGCACAAATAGCTACTAACAGCTCCTATCTTTATTTTAAAGCCATTATTTTAAATGTCTTTAGTCTTTAGCCACTGGTTTAATAAACTTTAACTGCCCGGACGAAAATACCCTTCTGCTCATGTCCTTAACTTCAGTTCAGGACTATATGTCCTTAACTTTTGAACTTGAAACTCTAAGTTCAGGACTTCAAGACTACATGTCCTTAACTTTTGAACTTGAAACTCTAAGTTCAGGACTTCAAGACTACATGTCCTTAACTTTTTAACCTGTAACTCTAAGTTCGGGACTTCAGGACTACATGTCCTTAACTTTTGAACTTGAAACTCTAAGTTCTGGACTTCAAGACTACATGTCCTTAACTTTTGAACTTGGAACTCAAACTTCAAGACCAAGCGTCCTTAACTTTTGAACTTGGAACTCAAACTTCAAGACCAAGCGTCCTTAACTTTTGAACTTGTAACTGTAAGTTAAGAACTGTTTGTCCTTAACTTTTGAACGTGTAACTATAAGTTAAGGACTGTTTGTCCTTAACTTTTGAACTTGTAATTGTAAGTTAAGGCTGTCTGTCCTTAACTTTTGAACTTGTAACTGTAAGTTAAGGACTGCTTGTCCTTAACTTTTAAACGTGTAACTGTAAGATAAGGACTGTATGTCCTTAACTTTTGAACTTGGAAATCAAAGTTAAGGACCTATTGTCCTTAACTTTTGAACCTGTTACTGTAAGTTAAGGACTACCTGTCCTTAACTTTTGAACTTGTGTCCTTAACTATTGAACGTAATTTTAGGACTTCAAGACTACATTTCCTTGGTACCAAGTACTTGTATTTCATTTGAAGTGACTGAAGGAGTTTTAGTGGTAAACAACATTGAGGCGCATGTACTCCACCACACAACATAGACGTGGTCGTGATACTTTAAGGGTAAATTTATTCCATTTTAAAATTGTTAAGGGGGTAATAAGACCGCTGCAGAATTTAAGTGTGTAGTTAAAAATCCGGCTATAGGTGAGAAGGTACTTATGAATTTTCCCTAACCTATCATGACAAGCGAAAAATTGTACAGATATGCAAAAGGTTGTATGTTTAATTTCTAGAATAGTATAATAAAACAGATTTGGTTTCAATTGCAGAGTTTGGCCTCCCATTTTGGGCCCCAAATATGATGGAAAATGTCTTCACAAAGTTCTGCAAGAGAAGTTGGGAGAGACTCGTTTGCATAAGACTTTAACAAATGTTGTCATTCCAACTTTTGACATGAAGAAACTTCAGCCAGTAGTATTCACCAAATCGGCGGTAAGTTTTGACATAAATCATACCATCTGGACGTTGATATGTAATTGCATCAGTGTATTTCCGTTTGGGGAGGAAATGGTAACACAGTCTTTTCATATTATTTTTAATAGACTAGTGGCTACTATTGCTAAGTATTAAAAATGCTGGATAAAAAGTAAATACCAACTTAAACAGTGGCTACCCCACGCCATTTCTACAAGAAATAACAAGAAGCAAGAAAGAGCTCGTGGATCAAACACTGCAAATTCCTCCACAAGTTTCAAGCTTCAAGCAATCAAGTTCAAGTTCAAGAAATCAAGTTCAAGTTCAAGAACGAAGAACAAATCAAGTATTCAAGCTCAAGAATGAAGAACAATTCAAGTATTCAAGTATTCAAGATCAAGAACGAAGTTAAATCAAATACAAGGCGTTCAAGATCAAGGCTACTTGTTCGTGATAAAATTCGTGGCAACAATCAAATTGTTCGCAGCGTATAAATCAAATTCAAATTTAAGATCAAGCTCAAAGGCCCTTGAATTTTACTATTGAAAAGAAGAATCAGAGGATTCATAGAGATTGTAACACTCAAATATTCGAAATCAAATACTACGATTGTTGCGATATTTTCGGTCTTGATTTTATTTTCTCAAACCAAATTTATTGTCTACACAACCGACCCCGTGTACTGGTAAGTACCGAGTCTAACTTCGACGAAGTAGTGACGAGGCTAAGGCGGATCACCTATATTATAGCTTGTACGCAGTATATAATAATGACAAAATAATAGAAATACTGAACAAAATTTAAACATCCAACAGAAAATAATAACTACAGCCTCAAAAATAAACTAGTGTCGTCCAGAATTACCGATCTTTATCAGTTCAAATAATAATACCGGGAAACAACGGAGCTCAGAAAATGGAAACATATAGGTTGTTGTGGCGTGCAACCCGATCCAACCAGACAACACACAATCATCCCTTATTCCACCGTAACAATATCAATAACAGTAAATAATATAGATTTGTTATGGCGTGCAATCCGATCCCACCATACATCGGTATCAATATCATAATTCACCCTTATTTCACCATATTTATCCACCCTTATTTTACTTGTTGCGACGTGCAACCCGATCCTACCGTATAAACATATTCACCCTTATTCCGCCATATCAATCTATCCTTATTACACCTGTTGGGCGCGCAACCCGATCCCACCATATCAGTACCAAATATTCAATGTATGCAGTCAAATCAATAGTGGAAACCACAAAGCCTTTATGATCAATAAATACCAAATTGAACCAAAAGGGAAGCCTTGTTCAACATAGAATCTACATAAATAGTACCATACAGCGAGACCAATCCAGCCGTTTACAATTATAATGTAAAAACAAGTCAAGTTAAGCAAATAGCAAGGATTCGTGAAATTTATGAAAAGAGCTAATATCAACGGGAGAAGATATTGAGTAACAGGTAGCAGTTAAGCAAGTAAGGCATGTAGAACACATAACGGTTAAGACAAGAAGGGAAACAATTAAGGAAAAGCGCTAAATCAGGGAAAACAGATAATTTGGCAGCGTATAAGCACTCATCACCTTGTATATATGCCGCTCACATAAGAATCACATAGCAATTAGTCCGAGGGTTCCTAATTCCCTCAGGTCAAGGTTAGACACAACACTTACCTCGCTCTAAAGACCACTCAAAGCTCAACCACGGCTTTGCCTTTCAAACTAGCCTCCGAACCAACAATATCTAGCAAATTACCAACCAAACTATTCAAAATAAGCCTTAGAAATCACACACGATAATAAAAATTCGATTTAGGTCATTATTGAAAAAGTCAACACCCGAGCTCGCTTGGTCCAAACCTGAAATTCGGACCAAATTCCAATTATCAATTCACCCCCGAGCCCGGATATTTAATTAGTATTGGAATACGACCCTAATTTGAGGTCTAAATCCCCAAATTTTAAAATCCCTAACTTCTACCCAAAAATCCCGAATTTCACCATGAAAACCTTAGATTTTAAGTTGAAATCTTGTAAAATAAAGTGAAAGATTGAAAGAAACTAGTTTAGAATCACTTACCTATGATTTGGGGAAGAAAAGGTCTTTGGAAAATCGCCTCTTGTGTTTTAGGTTTTGAAAATTTGAAGAATGGGAGAAAAATCCCGTCTAAATGATTTTTACACAACTGCAGATGTCGCAAATGCGACCTGGGCTTCGCAAATGCGAGAAAAGCTTTGCACATGTGAACTCCTCAAATCTCTGCTACCTTCGCAAATGCGAACACGAAAATATCACAAATGCGACAGAAGTCTCGCAAATGCGAGAATCCCAGTCCCAGCCCATGCTCGCAATTGTGATGCTTCTTCGCAAATGCGAGGCTCGCATTTGCAAGCCAGACCTCGCAATTGCGAAGTCTACAGACCTGAAGCATACTAGCTATGATTTCTAAGTACAAACTACTCCGAAGCCTATCCGAAACTCACCCGAGACCTCAGGGATCCAAACCAAACATGCACACAAGTCTTAAAACATCATACGAACTTGCTCGCGCGATCAAATCGCCAAAATAATACCTAGAACTACAAAGTTAGCACCAAATCAAATGAAATTCTCAAGAACAATTTGAAATTTCTATTTTCACAATAGGACATCTGAATCACGTCAAACCAACTCCGTTTCTCACCAAATTTTACAGACAAGTCATACATATTGTATTGCACCTGTATCGGGCTCCAGAACCAAAATATAGATCTGGCATCAACAAGGCCAAATATTAATCAATTCTTAGAACCATTGATTTTCAAACTTTTAATTTTCAACAAAAATACATAACTCGAGCTAGGGACCTCCGAATTCGATTCTGGGCATACGCCCAAGACCCATATTTCAATACGGACTCATCGCGATCGTCAAAATATGAGTCCGGATCTGTTTACTCAAAATATTGACAGCAGTCCACTAAAATGAAGCTTTTAGGCAAAATTTCTTATTTTTATCAACTTTTAACATAAAAGTCTTCCGAAAACACGCGCGGACTGCGCACGCAAATCGAAAAAGGTAAAAATGAGATTTTTAAGGCTTAAAAGCGCATAGTTGAGTTCTAAAAGATAAGATGACCTCTCAAGTCATCATAGTCGAGTTGCTTGGAAATCCAATTAAAGGTGCAAATCGCTCCTTGTTGAGCGTATCTAGATGGAAAACCGCCTAAAATCCAAAGATTCGAGTCATTCCA
Source organism: Nicotiana glauca (assembly GCA_026770625.1). Classification (NCBI taxonomy): domain Eukaryota; kingdom Viridiplantae; phylum Streptophyta; class Magnoliopsida; order Solanales; family Solanaceae; genus Nicotiana; species Nicotiana glauca. The sequence continues at coordinate 16,784 of MU780409.1, read as the reverse complement.
GTCTAATTTTGTAAATGGTACTTGCCATAGTAGGCAAGTACCTATGTGATACCATAAACGGATGACCAATAGCAGGATAGGGCTAACAAGGTAAATAGATAGCAGGCATAATCCATTTTTAGGCTAGAATCGGGGAGAATCATGCAACGGATACTAGGTTTTGGAGAAGAAGGGGGAAGGTTAGAGAGAGTGTAAAGGCGGTTGTAAAGAGACGAGTGACTTTCTAGGGTTTAGGTGGGGGAGTAATTAAAATTGGGGGGTTAATCGTGGGTAGTTGATCTCTTAAGATCAACGGCAGGGATTTTAAAAGAAGGGGTGGCGTACGTGTCTAAAACGGCTACCGACCGGGTTGTGTAGAAGGGTCACCTGTTTTGGGCTTGGGGTCTGTTGGGCTAAGGATATTGGGCCAATTTGATCCAAAAACTAGTTTAAAGCTAGGCTATTATTTAAATATACAAAAATAATTTATAAAAATTCTTGGTAAATAAGTAACAATATTATTTATACACTTAAATGCTTAAAAATAATAACTTAGTATTATCAAAATAGAAAATGCTATTTTGACACAAATAATATAAATAAAGAGCATTTATGTATGAGTATGGACTACTACTACAAAATTGTGCAAATAGCTTAAAAATACTAATGTAATTATAAAATGAGGTCAAAATATTTGAAACATATATTATAGGTACAAATAATAATTTTAGGTAACTTGGTCATCACAAAATAATTTGAAGGAGTAATTGTGAACAACTAATTTTTTACCACACCAAAATTCATACTATTTTGTGTAAATATTTCTTTTAGGTCTTATCGTGTTATTTTAAACTTTTGCCTTACTTTTAGTAGAGTTTATTTAAGAAAATTAAAAACTACAAAATAAATATTAACATTCTTAGAATACATATTTTATTTCTATTTGTTAAAAAAAATTACAAATAATATATGGTTTCTTTTAATTAAAATTTTAATAAGCAACTTATGGTATCTTTTCTTAGTATTATTCAAACTACATGTAAATATTTAATTTTTTTATATTGTAAGAAATGTTGGTTAATATTTTTATAATTTAATTTATCTTTTAAAATAAAAGACACAAAAAAAAAGGCTATGTTCTCAAAAATCTGATTTGAATTAGCCAACAATCCTAACTCCCCCATAACTAAACCCCCACTCCACCCGTCTCAGCCCCATGTCCCCAATTCTTTCACCCCCATTCCATTCCATCACATTTCCATAATATCTAAACCACGTTCCCCCACCCTAAGGAAGAGGAACGAAAACTACTGCTAATATTCCCTATAAAGAGAAAAGGGGATACTTAAAAAAACGGAGGAAGAGAGGAGAACTGACGGAGGAATTTTTATTTTTTTTTGAAAAAAAAAACAGGAAAAGAAAGAACGAGAGATAGAATTCAGAGATTTGGATGAGCGTTTTTTGGATTCCATCTTGCAATGATCCTTTTCTTTACCAAAATTTGTTAGACTTTGTTGGTCTCCATTAATACCCACCTCCACTTTCGGCCATTAAACACCCAAAAACTAGCAATCAAATTCCACCTTAAAGCCTCCAAGTTCCGTCGAGTTTTGGTTTAATTCGAGTTTTCCAACGAGTTCCGAGTTCGTCGAAGGTCGTAGTTTGAGGTTTCCGGACAGATTTGCGGTTCAGTCGAGTTAGTGTGCGAGTTTTCCGGCGTCGATTCCGGTTCTTGCTCGCGTCAAATAGCCACTGCTGTAAAGTTTTTGCCAAAGGAACATTTCAAAAAGCAAAGCTTTTTGACGTACATTCGTTCATGCAGCTTTCTATGTTTTTTTTCATTTGATAAGGTATGCACACCATCATTGTTTCAAATGTAGATTTCGGTGGGGGTTAAAGTGGTGGTGTGAATGGGAAATAAGGGAAGAAGGTGAAAAAGCAACTTTAGCTTTTGCACTTTGTCCCTCATTGGTTAAAGACAAACATTTTGTTGGGTTTAAATATAGAATTACTTCCTTAAGCTCTTAAAAGGAGATAAGAGGAAGGGGCCTCGCGCCGTTGTCGTCGTCGCTCGCTCGGCTTCGAACCAATAAAATAAAATTAATTAATTAAATATTAATATGACCGTTATTAATTAATTTTTTTGTTTTTAATTTTCAAATATTCCCGCATTAATTAAATGAGCCATCTGAAAGGCTGTCTTTCACGAATAGCCACCTGCAATGTGAAAAGCTACTTTCGCACCCTTTCAATCCAGATTTCGTTGGCTATAAATAACCAGCCTTTCCTTCAGAATTTTTCACTCTGAAATTTTCTGCTTCATCTACTTCTTCTTTCTGCATTATTATTTTAAAACAAAGTAAGTTTTTCGTCTGGTTTCCTCCATTACTTTTGAGTTCGCCGATAACTTAGTGGTTTGAAGTGCCGATACCGCTAAGTTGGAACTTTCGTTCTATCCTGGGAAGAATTTATCAGTCAACCTTGGGCAACAGTGAGGGGATAAGATTCTTTAAGGACACACAAGAAACTTGTGGGCTCGGAACATAAAATTCTGTCCATTTCTGTTCATTTCATTTTTCTGGTTTCGTCACTTATAAGTTTTACTAACAGATTTGATTTTTAAAATTAGTTGTATTCTTTAAATTTGAAAAACATGGCAAGACAACAATTAATGCCAACAAAAGCCTTTATATATATATACATATACATATTATAAAAGCATGAATATAATGTTGGTTTTCAAAAATAACCTTATAATATTAAGTATAATAACTTATAATAAAAGGACATAACCGGAATTCTAGATATTAGCCTTATAATCTTAATAGTCTACACGTTATTCTATATTATTACCTTTAGGATAATTACTTCCGAGTTATTCCTAAAAGTTTAGTTGTTGGACAGAACTATAAGACTCAAAATCTTTTTCTGTTTGCATGTAATTCTAATACCAATAAATTCGTGTCTTACTTAAGTTGCAAACCCATATCAATTCCACATGATTAAGAACAATACAGATCCATCTCTTTCCGCGATATAATGGGCAAACAATCTTTATATGTTTTTTTAATCATAAAGTGCAAAGCATCGACCCTAATCTACCTGCAAATCGTATATCGTCAAGTAATATGTAATTGTCTTCATATTTGCTTGTGTACCTTACCACATTTACAGCTTGTAGTGTCCCTTTACTCCGTCCTTTATTTCTTTAACTATATATATAAAAGCATGAATACAATGTCGGTTTACAAAAATAACCTTATAATATTAAGCATAATAACTCATAATAAAATGATATAACCGAAATTCTAGATATTAGCCTTATAATCCTATTAGTTTTAGGACATAACACTATACGTTAAGAATCCTACGTGATTACCTTTAGGAATCTTATTAGTATAATTAGTTTCGGGACGTCCAATTCATATAAATTGAACAAGAAAATATTTTTTCAAAGCTATTGTCAAATCCAACTTAGAGTCTAAAATATTTTAAATTATGTGCCTACTACAACTCTTAATTGCTTTTTGATATGGTTTGATTCGTTTGAATGCAAGACGTGATTATAGTTAGCCTTGTAATCCTATTTCACTTGTATACATTCACGAACACTTTTTCGTTGTTTCTACGTTGAAATAGAACACATAATGTGACGACCCAAAGGTTCATCACCTGTTTTCTCTTTCATTTCGTACTTCCGGGGCTTTAAAAACCTCATTTTTACTTACCTCGATTTACGTGCACAGTCCGGGCGCGTAGCCGAAAGCTTAAATATGAATTCTGTGTAAAAATTGATGAATTTTAATATTAATATGATTAAAATTGACTTTGATCAACATTTTGGGTAAACGGACCCGGACCCGTAATTTGATGGTCCCGGAGGGTCCGTAGAAAAATATGGGACTCGGGCATAGGCCCGGAATTGAAATCCAAGGTCCCGAGCCTGAGAAATAAATTTTTGTGTGAAATTATTTTCTGAAATTAATTAAGGAAAATGGAAAGAAAATTTGATCATAAGACTATGGTATCGGGCTTCGTATTTTAGTTCCGACGCCCGGTACAAGTCTTATATGTGATTTAAGCGCTTTCTATAAAGTTTGGTTGAAAACGGACGTCATTTGACGTGTTTCGGAGTTGAAATGGAAAATTTATGTTCTATGAAAATTTTGGAAGGAATTATGGATTTTGAGGCTTAACTTGATGTAAATGATGTTATTTTGGCAATTTGATCGTTCGAGTAAGTCCGTAAGATATTTTTGAGGTTGTGTGTATGTTTGGTTTGGAGCCCCGAGGGCTCGGGAGAATTTTGGATAGGTGTCGAGCTTCATTTTTGAGCTTTGGAGTTGCAGATTTTCAATCAGGTGCATTAGACCTGCAGGCTTCGCATTTTCGAAGCCTGGTTCGCAAATACGATATTCGCAAATACGAAGGCTTCTCGCAATTGCGAAGTTAGCCTAGGTCTGACCCTCCTCGCAAATGCGAGGAATTTATTCGCAAATGTGAAGGTGCTCCTATTGGCCAGAGGTCGCAAATGCGAGCAAGAAGTTCGCAAATGCGAAGCTTCCCCAACTAGCCTGAGTTCGCAAATGCAAACAAAAGTCTCGCATTTTCCAGTTGCGAACCCATATTCGCATTTCCCACATCTTAGGCCTGCATTTTTCATACTTAGACGAAATTTCAACCCATTTCTTCATTCTTTCAAACTCAAACACTCCATAGGCGATTATCCAAGAAAACTTTCTTCCCCAAATCATTTGTAAGTCAATTTTTACTTAATCCCTTCAATATTTACATTATTTAAACATATTTTCATCTTAAAATCAAGGATTTCCATGGGTGAAAATGGGTATTTTGGGTAGAACCTAGGTTTTCTTCAAATTGGGGAGTTGGTCATCAATTTGAGGTCCGATTTCAAAACAAATCATAGATATGAACTCGTGGGGGGAATGGGTAACCGGGTTTTAGTTCAAACCTGGGATTTTGACCATGTGGGCCCGGGGGCATTTTGGGAATTTTTGAGTAAAACTTTGGAAAATTCATTTTCCAGCATTCAAATTGATTCAATTAGCATTTGTTGATACATTCAAGTAATTTGTGACTAGATTCGAGCGGTTTGGTGGTAAATTCGAAGGGTAAAGCTATACTAGAGGCTTGAGTTTAGTTTGGAGTATTTGAGGTAAGTGTTTGGTCTAACTTTGGCTTGAGGAAATAGGAGTAGAGTCTTATTTGCTAATTGCTATTTGTCGAGTACGGTGTATAGGCTTGGTGACGAGTATCTATACACAGGTGCCGAGCATGACCGTGAGTCCTAAATTGCTAAATTATCGAATTCTTAATTGTTGTTTATGAGGACTTGGTTGGAAATCTTTAACATTGAGCCAGTAATTGTTGAGACTGAGTATTGATTTAATTGTGTTATGTGAAAATTGAATAAGTTTGGTTATAGCTGGATCTCCCTAATTGGGATAGTTTATTATATTATCTTGTTCCCTTGCTGGGTTAGTTTATTATAACATCTTCCTCCCTTGCTGGGATTATTTTGTGTATTGTGTTGAAAGAAATGGAATCGTGTGGCACGCCGACCACGAGATATCATGAAATGGGAGCGAGTGGTACGCCTATCACGTGATATTATGAAATGGGATCGAGTGGTACGCCTACCACGTGATATTATAAAATGGGATCGAGTGGTACGCCTACCACATTATATTATTAAATGGGATCGAGTGGTACGCCTACCACGTGATATTATAAAATGGGATCGAGTGGTACGCCTACCACGTGATATTATGAGAAATGGGATCGAGTTGCACGCCTACAACGAGAGGAAATTGAAACAAGTGAAAGTGGTTTGTTTTCCCTTATTCTGTGTTAGAAGAAATCAGATGTAGTTTCCTTTGTTATTTCGGATATTTCGTTTTGTCTGCTACCCCATAAGCATATTCCCCTCCCAGTTTTAATTGTTTACTTTCCGGTATTATTTTATTGTACTTGTATATATATCTGCACAGGTTTATCTGGTAGTCTGGTCTAGCTTCGTCACTACTTCGCCGGGGTTAGGCTAGGCACTTACCAGCACATGGGGTCGGTTGTGCTGATCCTATACTCTGTGCATTTTTTTGCATAGATCACAGTACCAGAGGAGCAACTTTTGGACAGCAGTAGTCGTTTGGGAGCTGATTTCAGTTCAGAGACTTCGAGGTAGCCTTGCTGACGTCCGCATGGCCCGGAGTCTCTCTTATCTTTATTTTTATTTGTTATCCTTGTATCGAAACAAACAGTATTATGTTTTATTCAGACTCTTTATTTAGCATTCTATAGATGTTCGTGAGTTAGTGACTCGAGTCTTGGGTAGAGGTTGTCATTGAATTTCCGCACTTGTTTTTAGTTTATTTATATTTAAAACTTCCGCTTTTATATTAAATGTCTCATTGCCTTAATATTGTCGATGTTTGCCTAAAAGGTTAATAATTAATTGGCTTGCCTAGCTCCTAATAGTAGGCGCCATCATGACTCCCGATGGTGGAAAATTCGGATCGCGACAAGTTGGTATCAGGGCACTAGGTTATATAGGTCTCACAACTCACGGACAAACTCGGTAGAGTCTGAGGGATCGGTACGGAGACGTCTGTATTTATCCCCCAGAGGCTATAGAGTTAGGAAATGTTTCACATTTGTTCTTTCTTGTTGTACGATTCTGTTTCTTAAAAATTGATTGTCTTTCTACTCCGTTCTTTTGCATATGGAGAGAACACGTGCTTCCTCTTCTACCGTGCAGCAGCCCGAGCCCCCAGCAATAGCTCCTACGTGGGGCAGAGGGCGAGGGCAAGGCCGTGTCAGAGGCCGAGGCAGAGGCAGAGGCAGAGCTCAGCCCCGGGCAGTAGTCCGAGAGGTGGAGCTTCATGTTGATTATGATGAGGAGGTTCCAGCCCCAGCAGCTCCAGTGGGCCCAGCTCAGGTCCCAGAGAGGTTCATAGCCACCCCAGTTCTTTAGGACGCTTTGGTCAGATTAGAAGGCTTTGTGGAGAACATCTCTCGAGCGGGTTTGCTTCCAATATCACCGGCCACTTCTCAGGCTGGAAGAGGAGTTCAGACTCCTGCTACACGTACCCCGGAGCAGGTAGCTCCCCGGGCTCAGGTTCCAGTGGTTCAGCCAGCTGTGGCAGTTCAGCCAGGTATTGTGACCCAGGCTGGCGATGGAGTGGCTATGTCCGCAGATGCTTTGTGGAGACTTGATAGGTTCTCCAAGCTCTTCACCACCACATTCAGCGGTACTTCTTCAGAGGATCCACAGGATTTCTTATTTAGCTGTCATGAGATCCTTCGGACTATGGGTATTGTGGAGACCAATGGGGTCGACTTCGCCACCTTTTGACTAGCAGGATTTGCCAAGACTTGGTGGAGGGACTATTGTTTATCCAGACCAGCAGGGTTGCCATCATTGACTTGGGACCAGTTTGCAGAGTTGTTTTTGGAGAAGTTTCGCCCAGTTACTCAGCGAGAAGCTCTTCGTAGGTAGTTCGAGCTCCTCCAGCACGGCTCTATGACAGTCACTCAGTATGAGACTCGGTTCATTGATCTAGCACGCCATGCTATTGTTGTACTCCTTACCGAGAGAGAGAGAGAGAGAGGGTGCATAGGTTTATTGATGGATTGATTCAGTCGATCCGTATCCAGATGGCTATAGGAGTCGGGAGTGAGATTTCTTTTCAGAAGGCGGCCAATACGGCCTGTGGAGTTGAGATGGCTCTTGCACGGGGAGGTGGTCATGGGTATGATAAGAGGCCCCGTCATGCAGGTAGATTCAGTGGTAACTCGTCTGGAGGTAGGGATTCTTATGGTATAGGCTATCCTTCGAGGCCCTTTCAGTCAGCCCTACAGGTCTCACATGGTACTTCAGGTGGTCGTGGCTCTCAGCCGCAGTATTCTAACCAGCAGCTTTTCAGTTCACCATCAGCACCAATCAGCGCACCACCACTCCATTATTCTCAGCAGCCGAGGGCTTGTTTCACGTGTGGCGACACGAGGCACATTGCCAGGTATTGCCCTCGAGCTTCTGATAGCTCTCAGCATCAGAGTTCTCGTGCTATGATTCAGGCACCGGAGGTTCCACAGCCTGTCCAGCCAGCTAGAGGCGGGGGTAGAGGCCATAGAGGTGGAGGTAGAGATCATAGAGGTGGAGCTCGGACCGCCAGAGGTAGAGGTCAGCCAGTAGCCGATCGTCCCAGAGATATGATTCAGGGAGGTGGGGCCAAGCCCCGTTGTTATGCTCTTCCAGCCAGGCTAGAGGCTGAGTCTTCAGATGCAGTCATTACAGGTACTATTCTGGTCTACGATAGGGATGCTTCGGTGCTATTTGACCCTGGTTCTACGTATTCATATGAGTCATCCTATTTTGCACCCTATTGGGTTATGCCTAGTGATGCTTTGGGTATTCCTATTTATGTATCTACACCGGCGGGTGATTCTATAGTGGTCGACCGAGTTCATCATTCCTGTGTGGTAGTGTTTGAGGGTCTTG
>MU780408.1:214929-230138 GCA_026770625.1 Nicotiana glauca | reverse complement strand
TTGTTATTTTTCTACAATTCTAGTTTATAAAGAAACCTCAACAGTGATTCAAAAGTATTTGGAAGCTGGTTCTAAGAATTGAGTGGGTCTAAAGGTAGCAGTTGTTAGGTTGACTCTCTGTGGATTCGACCCTGGGCATAATACTCGAGTTTTATTTGCAACGTCCGCAGAATCCTATTTAGAGGATATACTTGGGCGTTATCACCCCTGGATCAATTAGACAAAGCAAGGAACATTCAAGGTAAAAATAGTAACCAATGACAACAGAATTGACAAACACGCAAAGAAAAAAGATTCCTTCATTACCTTAGAATCTTAGATACATGTTTGTGCAATCAAACCAAAAGTTATAGTGGACAATCTATCAATATATTTTGTATGACTTATTATTGATTTCTCGTGGGCACAATAATGAATTGGAAAAAACATCTATAATTAATAAAAAAACATCAAGACCCAAATTTCAACTGATGAAACTATAATATAAAATAGAATATAAATAAGATGAAAATTTTGCAATGGATTAGCTAGCTCAATGTTCTCATGTATCCCTTGCAGAAGGGCATGACATCAAACAACAATTATGCAGATCATATGTAAATCCACAATTATTTTATATTAAAATTGAGACTCTATAAGCAACGGATTTTTACTAATAGAGATTAGTGTTAGGATTTAATTAGAATCAACCACAAATTAGGTTTAGCAACCGTGTCTAGTGGTGGTGATTTTAAAGTCCTAGTATGAGACAAATTCTTAATTTTACACTTTTATCCAATATGGAATTATATAGTATTAAAAGAAATATTTAAAAAATTTAAGGGCATAAAAGTCGATCAATATTTCAAGGATATTTTAGTCGTTCAATATTTAGCATAAATTATTCGTACTTTTATAATAATATAGATATAGATATATATAGATAGATATAGATATAGATATAGATAGATAATAGAGAAAAGTTGTGGCCTTTCGTTGTTAGGATCTTGAAGGAATAGATTATAGGAAAGAGTATATACTAGAACTATGCAAACAAATAAATGACATAGATAAATCAATTCACATAGCAAAATCAATAAAAAGTAATAAAGAAATAGCGTGAACTTTACAACAATAGTTTCCGATGAAAACAATAAAGAAGTGGAGACCTGGACAAGTTTCCCCCGAAATAAAAAAATAATAATCAAAAGATTCTCTTTTTCACATCTTAAAATATGATATTCAAATTGGCTATAAGGGTTAATCCAAGAACTATCATCCATAAATTGCTTATCAACGATTTTAAACCGTTTGATCCACCGCAAACGAGCTTGTGATCATGGTATGTGCATACCGGTCGCTTCCTGCAATATGAAAAAAATATCATAGTTACTCTATTTGCTTTAATTTGACAAAAGGGAGAGAAAAGGAAGGGAAAATGAAGAAGAAAAGGGTATTGCTTTCTCTAAAGAACAAAGAATTGCTTATATATGCTATTTTTAATTTAATGTACCAAAAAAAAAAAAAATATGGCTTCGCTTATTGATGTTTATTGAACCCTGCTTTATAGAATAGACTTATGAATCAGGGATTTATTTAACAGATTACTATTAAAATTAAACTTTAGTTATTTTAAATAAAATATGAGAAATGTCACTATTTTAACGTACCTTGACGAGCAAAAAGCAATAACATAATCGGTCCCCGAGCATGTAAAAATGCTAGTTGGATCATCATAAGCATAACTATAAGCAGTAGGACAAACTTCTTTGAATTTCTTGGAATAATACGTAGGTTGACAAGTGGTTGGATTTCCATAATTACCCCTACAACAATACTCATCCGTGTTAAATACATCACAAGCACTTCTGCAGGCAACAACTTTCCCATTGGCCTTAACTGCAAGTTCTTTGGGGCAATCCTGTCTTAAATCTCCATCACAACCAGCAATTGAGCAATTTCCTTTTCCATTAATAGGAGTAACACTCATGGGTACGTTAAATCCATCGACAAGGCTAACATCGTAAAAATCGAGAGATGCGAGGGTAAATTCGGCAAGTGAAGCAGGGGTTTTTCCTGTGCCTGAACATTTGAGGGATGGACCGCAATCACCGGTTTGACATGAGCCGTTGCCGTTTTTGTCAAAATTACAGCCAGTTCTTCCCCAAATTCTGCCTTGAAAACCAACGGGTGCAGTGAAAATAATGGATTGGCCTGATTTTAGAGTGAAGCCACCACCGTTGAAGTTTTCACCTGGGAAGACACCTGGCCAAACTGTCTCTTTGCAATGGTTTATTAAGGTGAAAATTCTTGCTGACTCCGACAATTTTACACCTGTACGTATATTCACACATTCATAGACCGCTATTGTTAAGTGACTATTAACTTCTTATAATTATCATATATATAATTATTTCCTATAGCTACTATTCAAGTATTATGGTAGTATATTCGTTATACTCGCACTGTTGTATTCACAAATACAACAGCAAAAAGAGCCCAAAAATTAGGGCAGTTCAAATGTACGCGTATGTATTCGCGTCATATATTCATGAATACAGCAGCAAAAAAGCCTAAAATCAGGGCAATCCAGTTGTACGCGTATGTATTCACATGTATTCGCGCTGTTGTATTCATGAATACAGTAGTAAAAAGCGCCTAAAAGCAGGGCAGTCCAGCTGTACGAGCATGTATTCACATGTATTCGCGTCATGTATTCATGAATACAATAATGACAATTACCTATGTCCAGCTGTCTAAGAGAGAGGAAAAACATAAATAATGTATTTCATGCCTTAATGGTAGAGTAGTAAATACCATAAATATTTATTTTGTTATAAAATATAAAAGCTAGTAATAAAAAATAATATTTTAAAATAATTTTGATACATTTGGTATAGGAGGTAAAATTTCCTTAAATATTCTCTTGGATTCATACTAATAAGCCTGACACGTACTCCCTTCAATTTTTGTGAAGACACCTACTCCCTCCAATTTTTGTGACATAATCAGAGTTTAATAAACAAATAAACACTTTTAAATTTTGTAATAAAAAATGGATTATAAATATTTGTGTTATTATAAAAGAAATATTTAATTTGCAAATCTTGAATTTGTCATAGTATTTATGTGGTTATACAAATTTATTATTAAAGATAAATGAAAATACAAAGTTAATAATTTTTAATTTAAAGTCGCATTTCATTTACCCATTTTTACATTGTTTAATTTGCTACTATAAAATAATGCACAAATTTGGCTAACGTAAACTACATAGTGGATTTTGTTCTACGTCTAAGTATCAATTTGAAGTAATTTGTCAGATACTTAGGGAAAAAATGAAGAATACCAAACAAAATAGAAACATGGAATAGTACCTGATAAAACAAATAAAATGAGCAAAACTCTTTGAACAAGAATATGATCTGCAGCCATTGTATTTTTCCCTTTCTGTAAAATTAGTTTTGTGAGTTAATTTGCAGTAGGTGAATGAATATATAATTTACGTAGAAGGAATGTGTACGAAAAGAGGCAAACTGCTGAATTAAAATAGAAAAATAAAATTCTTTTTCCAAGTCTATTGCTGGAAGATTAATGAGATTCCATTCCATTCTTCAACATATGGGAAATACTCACTGCTCATAAGTGCTAACTTTTGCATTAAGTTAATGGACCATTATGTAATTACTTTCTTCCATAGGGCCTAATTCTCATTTAGTTTAACCTGATGCAATAATGGAAAGATAAATTTCAAGAGTTGTACAATACAAACATCGATATATATTGACGTAACATTACAGTTAGCTCTCAAGTAATGAGCATGTTAGAACTATTTAACAATCTCTAATCATTTATGAAATCTTTTGAATCAGTTTTACTCTAGCTTGATGTAAATAACAATCTCTATCTAACAATCTCTATTTAACAATCTCTAGTACTAAAAGTACTACATGTAATATTTAATAATAATTAGCAATTATTTAAGAAAATTCTGCAAGGTTTTATGCTTTTTTAACCAAACATAGTAGGCAGTAGAGTGAAAACTAATCGGTACCGACCTTTTTTTGGGGGGTTTTGCTACCAGCTATCCGGTATATATCCGCATTGGATTCCGATTTATTGGATTCGTTTCATACAAGGCTCATTTATGGGTGAAGCGCTTCCTAACAGAATTTTTTTTCATATCCAGCGCTCGAAACTAAACTTCTGATTAAGGATGGATGAATCATATCTATCCCACCACATCCATGTTGATTTGGGTTACGTTACTACTTTTGTTGAACAACATTTAAAAGTGTAAATTCTTTAGTAATTAGAAATGTAATCAAGCATATATGAAATGCATATATGAAATTTTGATTCAAATATCAACTAGTTCTTCGTATGAGTTTAATGGGATTTTATACAAATAGTCGTCTATATTCATTATTGACGTTTCCTAGTCGTTATATATAGATTAAACATTGATTGTACACAATAATATAATATTATAGATCCGCCGGCTATTTTTATTTTAAATAATTGGGTGAGCAGCTATTTAGGAACATTTACATATCTATGCTACATTATAAACTTATTTATCCTCTTAGAGATGTTATCATTTAATTAAATTTTCTTATGCATATTTACATGAAAAATAATGTATTAGACTTCAATCTTTCCTATTTTCTCTCTCCTCTTCCCCACTTTTTCTTCTACTAAAAGAATCATCAAATTCGTTATTGTATTTAAGCAAAATTCACCACAAAAGCTTCATCATCTTCAACCCCTAATATTTTTCTGTTGAGAATTGAGTTTTGATGATTAACAACTGTGTCAATTGAACGTGTGCTAAGAACCAGGTCCTCAAAATAGTTGTTGAAGGTTCTTACAAGACAGTAACTTTTACACAAAATTATTACAATCCGATATTGCTAGAAAGGACCCTTGATGCGATAATAGACACGAGTCACAAGATTCGTGGGGTCCTTAGAACATCAAGATTGCAAGAAAATGAGAGTTTGACTGCGTGTAGGACTCCCAAATATCTCGGAGTACTGGAAAGTTAAATACTTTGCTTATGGACTGTGAATACTATCCTTTTGCACATTGACTGAGGAACGTAATATAGCATTTTCTGTTCAACACTCAAGTTGACCATCAATGTGTTATGAAAGTAAATTTTTGAGTCAGTTTAGTTCATGTGTTTTGGGATATTATGTTGTAATCAACATGTTATTCAAAACATATTAGTTGGAGCATTGTGTGAGTGTGCAAGTTAGAGTAAGATGCAATTCATACAAGAAGTAAAAGTATGAGAAGTGTGTGGTTATTGGTTTACAAGTCTTGTAATCAATATATTTGTCTCATTTGTTCTAGTGAAGTTGAAGTTAAAATCATACGCGGTTGGTCGTGGTTTTTGCATCTTTGAGCCGGGTGATTTTTCACTTAAAAATTTTTGTACTTATTTTACTGTTTATTTCATTTACGCGTAGGGAATAAGACAAAGAATCAAGTTCTTTGGTAATTTAGGAAGACACTCATATTAACAATTGGTATCAAAGTAGGTCTTCTCAAACGTAGTTAACACCTAGAGAGATCTTGGAAGAAAATGAGTGCTTCACCTGAAATCAACGAGGACAGTCAACTAGCAGACCACATCTGTTTAGCGGAAAATACTATAGTTGGTGGAAGGCAAGAATGGAGCATTTCCTAACGGCTGGGGACTGCGAACTATGGACAATAGCGAATCGAGTACCACTAACTCCCACTAAATAAAATGGGCAAAATGAAACTGTTCCCAAATACCCTTCTAATTTTGTGGTAGCAGGCTTCAGGATGATGGAAAAGAATGCAATGGCCAAAAAGATTCTCATATGTGGACTTGGTCCTGAAGACTATAACAGGATATCTGCCTACTCCAATGCAAAGGAGATTTGGGATGTACTTCAAACTGTTTATGAAGGAACAAATCAAGTGAAGAGATCAAGAATTGAGTTATTCATGAGAAATTATGAGCTCTTTACTATGAGGGAGTCTGAACCGATTCAGGAGATGATGACCAGGTTTACTATAATAACAAATGAACTAAAGTTATTGAGAAAGGTATTTACCTTTGAGAAACGGGTGAGCAAGGTTCTAAAGATTCTCCCTGCATCATGGAATCAACAGTCACTGCCATTCATGAAGAAAAGGAGTTGGACAAATTTCACTGGACGAGTTGATTGCAAACTTAAAGACTCACGAGATGAGAAAGCTAAAAATACGCAAGGTGGAACCAAAGATAGATAAGACACTGGTTCTTAAGGTGCCTGAAGAAGATGAGTCTGACTACGATGAACTGGACCTAGCAATATTTGCTAAGTTAAAAAGGTTCATCAAGAACTCCAAGAATGCACCTAAAAGAGAAAGTAATGGAAAACGTAAGCAGATTCACAAGTCTCTTCTTATGATGGGTGTTACAAGTATAAGAAACTAGACCACACGGTCAAAGATTGTGCAATATGTAAAATTGAATGGAAGAAATAAAGAGCTAAAAAAAAGAGAAAAGGGATAAGATGAAAAAGTGAGGTCTAAACAAAGGAAAAATTCTAGGCAACGGGGTCACTCAGGCCATGAAACAAGCCTTTCTAGAAGCATATAAAGACAATGGAAGTGACAAAGAGTAGGAGAAGGAAGACGAGGTTGTTGCTCTTTATGATGTGATTGACTAGCGATAGTAGCATATATTATACAATATAGATGCTATTTATGCTCTAAGTTAACTATACTTTATTGATTTTTTAAGTGCTAAATGATAACAAAATGGTCTAATTGAGGGTTTTATGCTTTGCAGGAACTACTCCGAGTTAAGAGGAGAATATAGAGTGTTTTGGGGTCAAATATGTAGATACAAGGCCAATCGAGAAGAGCTCGGATGAAAACGAGCAAGAAAAGGTGAAGAAAAATTGGACAACATCCCACCGTTACCGCGGTGAGACTGCAGCTGGAACGCGGTGAAAGAAGGCGAGAAATAGAATGTTTGGCACGACCGTAGAAGATCTGGACGAAGCCAAGAAATTTGAAGGCTAAAGTGTAAATCGTGGGAAACTTATCCTAACCCTATATAAACTCAACAAACTCGCCCAAGTCAAGGTTAAGCTTGCTTTTAGACTAAATTGGAGGCAAGAACAAGTATGAGAAGACCAAGACACCATTACAGTTTTTCAATATTCTTCTTGTTAGCATTATTTGTGAATTATGAATGATTTTATGGTTTTATCTTTCTTTACTATGAGTAGCTAAACTTTTAATCTAGGGTTGATGGAACTAATTTTTAGATGAAGTTTAGACTCAATTTATTATAATCGAGCCGGGTTTATTATATGATTGTTCAACTATATTTTCTATTGTGATTAATTGAATAGGACCTTGATTAATCGTGTCTAATTTCCTTGTGTTGCTTGAGAAAGAAAAGTTAGACTTCCGTTGAACAACACCACTTTTGGGTGGGGTTAGAGATAACGAAACTAGGTGGGATACTTCAGAGTTGCATAAATTATCAGCTAGAGTAGTTCGAGAGAATGCTCTAGTAAATTATTGTAGTTGATCGAGAGATAATTGCGGTAACCCATAGCTCATAATCCTCATAGAGTTATACAACGAGATTATAACAAAAGAGTTAAGAAGTAAACTAGCAATTGGAAAAATCAATACCCTAGATCTTTTTACCATTGAATTATCTTTGATTTAGATTATTGTAGCTTTAATATCATTTTAATTTAGTTAAACAAAACCCATTACTTATTCACAAAAAATCTTGCATCCGGAAATTGTTTGAGCATGTAATAGCATTACCAAGAGTTGTAAGAAATAAGTTAGTTCCATGAGGATTCGACTCTGGACTTGAAAAATGGATTATATTTGCAACGACCGCTTTGTTATTTATAAGGCATAATTGGGCTTGATCAAATTTGTTGCGCCGTTGCTGGGGAACTAACGGTGTTATTTATTACAACTTAGAAGTAGTGCTATTATTATTGGTTTGGATCAATTTTCTACGGTGTTAAATAATTTTTCATTGAAACTATCACGTTTAAACTCTTGTATGGTTCAGGTGTATGCCTAGAGATTCTTTAAGGACTGGTAAACTGCTTGAAGGACTCTCAGACCTCGAAAAAATATTTAGGGCATTAAACTGTGCCAACAAGAGGAACAAACACACCAACTTGAAATTAAAATAGGTGACGTAGACAACTTCAACGGGAACATCAAAGATGATCAAGTTGACCCAAACGTTAGAGTGATGGAACCTTTTATGCTAGAAGCTGCACGTTATGATTGGGCACAGCCAACAACTAACAACCTGGCCACCACCATTGCTGTGCCCCTAATACAAGCAGAGACATTCCAGATCACCAACAACATACTGCATCTTCTGCAGAATAAGGGATTGTTCTCCGAGTCATACATTGAAGACCCTCAACAACACTTGTAAAATTTTCTATCAATTTGTGTTACCCAAAGGCAGCCAAATGTGACCCCAGAAGCCATCAAACAGTTATTGTTCCCGTTCTCTGTGATTGGGGTAGCTCAGACTTGGTTGAATTCGATCCTAATAAATTACATTGTCACTTGGGAGAAATTTTTCAAGCAGTTCCTAAATAAGTTATACCCGCCCAACAAGAATGCAAGACAAATTGATGAGATATTGCAGTACAAGCAGCAGCCTTCTGAGACTTTGTAGGAAACTTGGGAAAGATTAAAAGGGATGCTAGTGAAGTATACCCTCCATGGTACTCTAGACCAGATGCTCGACTAGAGATTCTACATGGGGTTAGCAGACAATTTAAAAGCCAATGTAGATGCTTCAACTGGGGGTGCATTTTTTAGCAAGACATTCACAGAGTGTAAAATCCTTATTGACAAGATGTCCCAAAATTCGGGGTGGATGACGAGAGGTAAGACCCTGGCACCAATAGTGCATTCAGTTTCTCTTGACCCAAATAATTCACATGCAGAGAATATAGCCACACTCATGACTCAGACGAGTATATTGACAAAGAATATTGACGAGATGGGTACAAAGCAAGTGCATATCATTGACATAACAAATGGAGGGTTGTGTACACCTTGCATTAATCAGTCTTATGTGCGTTCATGGAGTTGAGAAGGTGACAATCAAGGGTTAAGAGATGATATGAACTATGTTAACAATTTTGGGGGTCAGAGACAAAGAGGACAATAATGGATGTCAGCACCCAATCAGCAGTACAGATCGAACATGCCACAACCTGGATGTATGCAGCCCTAAGGCCAAATGGTGCCATATCAGAGACAACATAGCTATCCACAGCAGAACCAGCAACAGTTGGCATATCAGACACCTCCTCAGCAACAGGATGGAAATATGGTAGAAATTAGGGGTATGCTGCAACAACTCATTAAAAACAAATGGTAAGATGTAGAAAAAGTTGGCAGTACATGACTCACAATAAAAAATATTGAAACTCAACTAGGGAAGCTATCCATGGAATTAAATAATCGCCCCTAGGGAACATTGCCAACCGACACGAACATTAACCCCAAGGAGCAAAACCTGAATCAGCTGATGGTAGTAAGTCTCCGGAATAGGAGAGATTTAGATATGGACCAAGAAGTTGCTCAATCCAGAAGAGAGACTACGCCACCCACTCCAGTTCCATTAGATATAGATGAATCAACACAACTCATAGAAGTAGTGGTTGAATAGGTTCAGGTTGATAAGGGTAAGGCTAAAGAGATTGAACAAGCTGCAGAACAGGTGGTACCTCTTGTGCCACAAAACCCAACAAAGAGAAGCCAGCAAGTAGTGAACAAAGGGTGATACCTGCACCATTCCCTCATAGACTATCAAATCAAAAGAAAGAAGATCAATACAGGAAATTCATGGAGATGCTTCGTCAAATTCAATTGAATATGCCTCTGATGGATGTTTTGAGGGAAATTCTAGGCTATGCAAAGATGTTGAAGTACCTGATGTCACAAAAATTTGATTTTCAGGACCTATCCACAGTAACTCTGACACAGACCTGCAGTGCAGTAGTGACAAGACCCATGGCTCAAAAGATGTCAGATATAGATAGCTTCACTATTCCATGTACTATTGGGAGTTATGCTTTTGCAAAAGCATTGTATGACTTAGGATCCAGCATAAATTTGGTGTCTTTGGAAATATATACAAAACTGGACATTGGCAGAGCTAGACCGACTTTGATACTGTTGCAGCTGGCTGACCACACGATTAAAAGGCCGATGAGGATTCTTGATGATGTGCTGGTACAAGTGGAAAAGTTTGTATTCCCTGAAACTTTGCTATTCTGGACTGCCAGGTAGATGAAGAGATATCCATCATTCTGGGGAGGCCATTCTTAGCCACTAGGAGAGCATTGATTAATTGTGAAACTAGGAAGATAAGAATGAAGTTGAACGATGAAGAAGTTATATTCAACGTTCAACAATCCATGGGGAGACCCAGTTAATATGCAAATTGCTCATTAGTGGAAGTTGTAGATGTGATCTTGCATGAAGATGATGCGATCCTGAATGCTAAAAATCAATTGGGAGCTTGCTTGACAAATTTAGAAGAGATGGATGGTGAAGGGTTGGCAGAGTGGGTCATGGCACTCGAAGGCCAAGGATTATGGAAAAGGGAACCTCAATTCGAGTCCCTTGAGTTAGAAAAGAGAACTACACCACTTGCAAAACCATCAATAGAGGAACCACCCCAACTGGAGCTGAAATCATTCCCAGCCCATCTCAGGTACACTTTCTTGGGTCCCAATTCTACTTTGCCTATTATTATATCATCTCGTTTACTAGTTGTGCAGGTAGAACAATTATTAAAGGTGTTGCAGGAGTGCAAAATTGCTATTGGGTGGACCATGGGAGACATAAAGTGTATCAGCACGGCCCTTTGTATGCACTCGTCTAGAAGGCGGGAGAAAACCTTCCAGGGAATATCAATGAAGGCTGAACCCAAATATGAAAGAGGTATTGAAGAAGGAGGTAATCAATTGGCTGGACACGGGCATCATCTTTCCCATCTCTGACAGCAATTGGGTAAGCCCCGTCCAATGTGTATCGAAAAAGGGTGGAATGACAGATCGGTCGTTTTGAGATTTTTCACTTTTCTCACCAGTTATCGGGCATGTCTAGCCCTGTATTATTATGTTTTGGGCTAAATACCATATTTGGGTATCGTGCCAACTGTTTGAACCCTTAGAGGATTTTTACTAATATTTTCCTCACTGTTTGACTTCATACTTGTGCTCAGTCATGCAATATTTTACTATTTTCAAAACTCAGCTATGTTATTCCATTTTTGAACATCTTAAATGATATTTTTAAATATATTTTGAGCTAAGATTTATATTTTAATGTTGCCCCAGGGGCTTATGAGATTCTAACTGAGTAAGGTCGAGGGCCTGTATTATGAGGATACTTTTGTGTCGGGTTGCATCCCGCAGCAGTAATATACTGATTATGATAATGAGGCCGAGAGCCTGAGATTGTACGCCATGAGGTGGCTTGAGATTGACATAAGGTCAAGAGCTTGTTTATGATGCTATGAGATGGCTTGATATTGCGTTTGGGCCGTAAGGTCCCCTCCCGGAGTCTGTACACCCCAGTAAGCGCGGTACCCATGTGATATAAGATATAGCCCGAGGGGCTGGTATTGATTTGTGATATTGCCCGAGGGGTTGATTCTATTGTTGCTATTGAGCCCGAGGGGCAGTTATTATGTGTTTACCTTTTCTACTTGTTTTTCCTATATATTGTTTGACTGCTTAAAAGGTTTTTATGAGATTTAACTACTTAATTATATTTATTAATTTTGTTATGCCTTTTATAGATTAATGTTATTTATATTGCTCAGTCTTCATTTATTTTTATTACTCACTGAGTTGGAGTACTCATTTTACTCCCTGCACCCTTGTGTGCAGATTCAGGTGCTACAGGTCCTGTTACTGAGGGTTGATAGTTTCCGGAAGATCTTCGGAGATTTACTAGGTAGCTGCTTGGCGATTCGCAGCCGAGTGCATTCTCCCTCTATTTTATTCCCTTTTTGATTCACTTATGTGGTAGTGGATTAGACTTTCCAACTTATAGTATTGTTTTAGATGCTCATGACTGGTGACACCCCGATGTCGGGCTGTGTTGGTTTTCTTTTCTTTAATTCCACAAATTATACTGTTAACCTTTATTTTGGGATTATGAATTCTGTTAAAGACTTAATATTTATTTATTTTCTTAAGGTGAATTTAGAAGTGTGTCAGCTGGCCTTGTCTTCACGAGAGGCGCCATCACGATCGGGTTGGTTTTAGGGTCGTGACATAGTTGTACAAAATGAGAAGACCGAGTTGATCTCAACTCATACAGTCACAGGGTGGAGAATTGCATGGATTACAAGAAATTAAATGCAGTCACTCGAAAGGACCATTTCCCCTTACCCTTCATTGACCAGATGTTGGACAGGTTAGCTGGTCGATCCGATTTTTGTTTCTTGGACGGATACTTGGGGTATAATCAGATCTCAATAGCCCCGGAAGATAGAGAGAAAATGTCCTTCACATGTCCATATGCCATCTTTGCCTTTCGGAGGATGCCCTTTGAACTATGCAATACGCAGGCCACATTCAAGCAGTATATGCTAGCCATCTTCACCGACATGGTCGAAGACATTATAGAGGTGTTTATGGATAATTTCTCTGTGGTAGGGGATTCATTCGAAGATTGTCTTCAAAACCTTAAGAGAGTTCTCAAACAATGTATGGAGACAAATTTGGTACTGAATTGAGAGAAGTGGCATTTTACGGTACAAGAAGGCATGTTGTTGGGGCATAGAGTGTCCAAAAAGGGGATTGAAGTAGATAATGCAAAAGTTTATGTGATTGAGAAGCTCCCAGCACCCACTTCAGTGAAAGTAGTGAGAAGTTTCCTTGGGCACGCCGGATTCTTCAGGCGGTTCATCAAGGAATTTTCAAAAATTGCTAACCCCTTATGTAAGCTGCTTGAAAAAGAGCAGCACTTTTTGTTTTCTGATGATTGTAGGTTAGCATTTGAGGAGCTGAATAATAGATTGGTGACTGCACCCATCATTATTGTACCCAATTGGGAGCAACCATTCTAGCTGATGTGCGACGCCATTAATTACGCTATAGGAGCAGTTTTGGGCAGCGCAAGGAGAAAATTATGCACCCAATTTACTATGCAAGCAGGACGCTTAGTGGTGCACAGCTGAACTATACAGTCACGAAAAAGGAAATGCTCGCTGTAGTGTTTGCCTTCGACAAATTCAGGTGCTACTTGATTGGCTTGAAAGTTATTATTTATATTGACCATACAGTCATTAGGTACTTGATATAATAGAAGGAGTCCAAGGCCCGCTTAATTCGCTGGGTTCTGTTGTTGCAAGAATTTGACCTGGAAATTCTTGACCGAAAAGAGACAGACAACCAAGTAGCAGACCACATCTCGAGGTTGGAAGGGGCAAAGAAGTGAACAAAGGTTGAAGATATCATTGAGACATTCCCGGATGAGCTATTACATGCAATAACAATGGAGGAGGAACCATGGTATGCTGATATTGCTAATTACCTAGCATGTGATATTGTACCTCATGACCTCTTCTCAATTCAAAAGAAGAAACTTTTTTGTAATTCTCGTATGTATTATTAGGATGAACCCCTATTGTTTAAAATATGTGATAATAACATAATCCGATGGTGTATCCCCGAGCAAGATCAACCCTCTGTTTTGCAGACTTGCCATGCTTCGCCTTATGGTGGACACTTTGGAGGAATTCAGACAGCAACAAAGGTGTTGGAATTAGGCCTATATTGGCCTACATTGTTCAAGGATTCCCATTCTTGGGTCAAAAGCTGTGATGAATGTCAAAGGACGGGCAACATTTTCCGTCGTCATGAGATGCCAATGACCACAATCCAAGAGGTGGAAGTGTTTGACATGCATGTCGGGGATCGACTTCATGGTGCACTTTGTCAGCTCATACGGTAACAAGTATATACTGGTTGCCATTGACTATGTCTCCAAGCGGGTCGAAGCAGTTGCTCTCCCGACCAATGATGCCAAAGGGGTGACCAATTTCCTCAAGAAAAACATCTTCACACGTTTTGGCACCCTCCGAGCCATAATCAGTGAATGTTGCTCTAATTTTTGCAATACAACATTTGCACGTTTGTTGGAGAAGTATGGAGTTCTCCACAAGGTAGCCTTACCATACCACCCACAAATAAGTGGGCAGGTGGAAGTGTCCAATAGAGGAATCAATAGTGTCCTCTCAAAAACAGTGAACGCAACAAGAACTGAATTTGGGCGAGGAAGCTGGATGATGCAACGTGGGCATACCGCACAGCCTTCAAAACTCCATTTGGTATGTCACCATACAAGTTGGTATTTGGAAAGGCATGCCACCTTCCGGTTGAGCTCGAACGCAAGCACTGTGGGAATTGTGTCAGCTGAATTTAAACATGGAGACATCGGACACCAACAAAGTTTATGGGTTGTATGATCTTGAGGAATTCCGGTTCCAGGCATTCGAGAGTGTTAGACTATATAAAAAAAGGATTAAACTGATGCATGACAAGCACATCTTGAATCGGAACTTTAAACCCGAAGAATTAGTGTTGCTATACAATTCAAGATTGAGGTTGTTCCCGGGTAAGTTGAAGTCCCGTTGGTCAGGACCATTCAGAGTGGAATGTTCCCAAGTGGAGCTATGGAGATCGAATCTGAAGATGGGATGAACAAATTTACAAATGGGCAGAGGTTGAAACATTACCTCGGAATGACTGAAGAAAAAAGGGACAGCGTGGTGTTGACATTAGGGGGATCCCAAAACACAAATGAGGAGTGATGATATGAGCTTGCGTCGTGTCGCGACGTTAAATCAGGTGTTGCATAGGAGGAAACCCATGTTTTCTTTTGTTTCTTTTTCTTTATTTTTGATGTTGTACCAGATGTGTAGGAAACTAACACTCTTATATAAAAAAAAATGCGTGACCGCGACCGCGACCGCGGTAAATGACGAGCATTCTGTTTTGGATTGCTCTGTCCACCTCGACCGCGGTGAATGACAAACATTCTATTTTTCCCCCTCCACCCTCCTTCACCGCGGCCGTGGTGGGACCGCGGTGCGACCGCGATAAAATGCGACATGCTGCGCCCAGGTAAGTTTTACTAAAAATTTGTTTTATTTTCTTTTCTGTTTC